>OY754960.1:85779306-85854306 GCA_963576555.1 Ferdinandea cuprea | reverse complement strand
TATTTTTGTATTTTATTTTATGGTTTATTGGCTTTCCACAACTCATTAAAAAAGATTATAGCGATGCGCTTTTGTCTACTTTGACTTTATGAAGTTCTGAGTGGGTTTTATTGCCGAAAAATTCACACGGGTAAGAACCGGACTTGGACGGGTTTTCATTCATCGATGCTATATAGATAGTTAAATTAATTTTTGTTATTTTCTTTAGTTGAGATCGAACGAAGGTTAACTCGAAATAAGGCTATTATGTGAGTCAGCAGGGAGCTGGGAATGGATTTGTTTCAAGGAAGCTTGAGTTGGTTTTGTTAGGCGGTTGGTAATTAAATTGGCTTATAGGTTATGTGTTAATACCGAATCGCTTGAGTTGAACTCTTTTTATGTATCTTTAATCCGCAGCTATGAACGGTATTTCTAGAGCAATACAATATAACCGAGTAAATTGGTTACTATTGGGAGCCAGTGCTTAAATATTTGGTACATTTTGAAATATCATACTAATGGGGAATAATATTAACCTGGGTTAATAAGGTACTGATTAAGGAGTAAGAATTGTCGCCCTTGTGAGAGCTAAGCATAAATAAATCCCTCAATTAGGGTAGACGGGTAACGAACGATAAGGTGTTAGACGCTATGGTCGGATGAACAATGCGGCTCGTCGTGGAGGCTTATTTAAAATAGTCTATGACTGCGACTCAAAACCAAATTCCTTTTCTTAAAGGACAATAGACAAGGACTGCTGAAAACTCATCAGCGACCTCTTTTCAGACCAAAAGAAGGTGCTTGGTGTGCTTTTGTGCAGACCTCTGCGAAGTACGATGTAGAGTAGATGCCTTCTTTTTTCAACCGGATGAAGCTCATCCCATAAGTCCCGTTTTTGGCAAGAGATTCTATGGTTTCTATGATGATTCTATGGCACTTCGCTTTACTTTTGAACAATTTTCTTGCAGTAGCGCCTGCCTATTTAGGCGATCGCGCGCTTCTCACGCTCATTTTTCCTGTGCTTTTGGCCGTTTTCATTCATAGAAGTTTTATGGTCCTTCGCGGCGCTGATGATGTCGGCATCTATGCACAGGTTTTCCGCAATTAATGCTGGCTACAAAGGACTGCTTGAGAGGTTAATAGTTTCGCGATTGGCAATATTCTGGCGGCTTGTTGCGTCTAAGATATATGTACATATGCCTACAGTGGCGATGCATTGCGTCGAGCGTAACATCGTCAATTTGGTTTGTTATACGGTGACTTTCATGTTCCTTTGAGAATATTAAGGTGAGGAAACCCATAACATGGAGGGCGGTAGGCCCTTTCTGGAAGCTGAACTTTGACTCTCACTCAGTAGGCATACATAATTTGGATTTAAATAAAAAAATATTGTTTTTCTTTTCGATCTCAGATTAAAAAATTAAATTTTCTTCGATACTTACTTTATAGGACCCTGAGTGCCCAAGTGCACGATAGCTTCAAATTTTACAGTACACGGGTCGAGGGTTAAATGCATCAAAGCAGTTCATAAAAGGATATGAAGGAAAAACGCCACCGTTGATTCCATACTTAGAACTTGCTCGCTGCTTTGTAAATATAATGCAATACTTTGTAATTGTTTGCTTATGTTAAACTCTTCTGAAAGTTTTTTATATTCCTTTAATTCCATTCGATCTATTGAGATCTTAAGATAATTTTTAATGAACTGCATTAGAAGTTTGCAATGAATTACATTGAAGTCGTAATCGACTGCGTAAAGCCTTATTACAGAGTTGATGTTTTTTTTAATGAATCGAAGTTTTTCGATCGTTGCTTAACTATTTACTTTTGATTGAAGTCTTTGAGTGCTTTTAAATCTTAAATCTTTAATATTGCAATAATCCCATTCAACTTTTGAAATCTTCCTTTAAACTCTAAACTCGTAATTAAAAAAGATATAATATGACCACTTTAAATCTTTTGACTGGTTGGAGTTTTTCAAGTGCTTTGCAAATTTAAATTCTTATTAATGTAATTTTTACTTTGGACCCTTTAAATCCCCCTTTAAGATTCAATCCTTAATTAAATAAAGAATTACTATTGTCACAGCTTAACTTATTTAACTGTAGATTTAGATCTTTGATTGTGATCATCGGGTTTAGAGGTCTAAGGAGCGGTTTTAAGATCGGTGGAATTTAAAGTCAATTTTTCCTCTATTACCAGCAATTTAATAGTGTAAAGTTCATTGAATTGGGGCAAGTATTTCTTACTTCACTTTTATTTCTTTCTTATAAGCTACTAGCCACGAAACAATCGGTCTGTCTATTATATCGCCATCTGTTGTTTCTAAGCAATATGTGATGTTAGATGTGACTGCCCTCTCTGAGTGAGCACTACATTACTCTTGTTAAAAATTTAACAACTGTGTTTAACGCTGCCTGTGTGTACATATGTTTGAAATCACTTAGTTAACTATAAGTAGGACTAGGACCGTACTCGGCTAAAGTTATAATTGTTTTTGTTTGAACGGCCATCCCCTAACCGCTCTCATCCAAAGCAGTCTTCCTAAAATTTAAATTTGCTCTTCCAAATTCAACACTCTATTGCTAAACACTAATCTGAGCTCTTTAAAAGCATCGTTTTAAATTCAATAGTCCTCCATTTCAGTTCTATATTTAAAGTTGAGGTCAATAAATAAGCAAAACAAAAACCTTGAAGTTATTCTAGTAATAAAATCTAACACGGAATCATTCTTTTAAAACATAAAACTCTTGGCTTTCAACAAAGTTCTTGCCATTAAATACCTAATTACTTATTCTACTCCAAATGAATCACCAGGGGAAAATACCTAACATAACCTCACCCGAACTGGTTGACATGTTGGACCCTCCTTTACTGTCTTTGCGCACACAACATTTCACTCAAAAACGAATAAACAAGCGTCATCAGAAAACTATTTAGAATTAAGATTAGTCTGATGTTTTTATTGCCAATAAATTTTCAAATCAACTATAACAGAGCAAGACATTTACGCCACAATCTGTCCAAATCAACATATTTCTATTTTTCTGTTTTTGGGAGAAAAAAAAAATATTTTCACGACTTTAGCAATAAAACTGGCAAATTAAATGACCAAAAAATTTAAATTATATCACGTTTCGTTCGAATGCGCGATATAAAATGATCATCATTCCATTACGTAGATTTAAATTTAAACAGTGAAAAAATACCTCAGTCTCTGCGGGTAGATAATAATTTTTTGTTTTTTTTTTTTTTAACAACTTTGTTTTGATCTAAAGCTTAATTTTAATATTTAATATGAATAAATACATCACGCTTTGGATTCTTCATTTTATTTGAATATTCGTCTGTTTTTATTTATTCCCGATTCCCACGGAATGTCTCATGTCTGCCTCTCACAATTTTATTCATATCAACGTGACAAATGGTTTCTCTAATAACAGCAATACCATCAATTAGCGCGAAAACATTCCCCAATGTACTATAGAGCTTGCCGAAACTAGTATTTTGTTTAATTTGCATTAATTTAAAAAAAAACTAACAATAAGTAAAAAAACAAAAATAACTGTGAGTAACATGATTTAACTAATGGCCGGCCAGATAGTTTACGCACCCAAAAGGGAAACTACCTAATTGTTGTTGTCTATCTCGTGCATATTAATTAATTATAACGCTTTTCTAATTGATTGAGGTCTATTTTTGATAATATTTGAGGCAAAATTTATTTTTAGAAAAACAAAATAAAACTAAATGAATATGAACACACAACAATATTCGTGAAGAGCTTTCTTGCTGGATTTTCAAGTCAAAACAATTTTAAAATTTATTCGAAAACCACTTTGATTAATGATTTCGAGGAGAACTAGTTGGCTGGCTGGCTGGCTGGCTGGTGGTAAAATAAAAATTAAAATAGTTTGTCTGATGATGATCTAAATTAATGATGTAAAAATATTTTCAAGCGAAATTACTCTCGAATGATGTCATTGAAATTCGCAGAGGAAAAATATAAAAATTGAAACGAGAAGTGAATTTCAAATATTTTACTTGGCTTATTTATGATGACAGAACTTGAAGGACGTAATTTAAAAAGAGACCCAAGTTCAGTATTTTTTTTATATATTTGACGACATTTTTAGTTAAAGTTTATCGAATATAGCTATGGATAGCTTGAATTTATAAATAAATCGAAGGGCTGAACTCGTTAAATTTAGATTGGCAAAACTGTTGAAGATTGGCTGCCACTGACAAACACTTCCAAAAAAATTAGCTTAATAACACAGTACAAGTTATTCTTGTTGGCAGGCTAGCCTTGCTGACCACTAGGCCACCGCTCACTCTCGCACCACTCTTCATCATTCGACGAGCCCTTTCTGTCTGGACGTGGATATTAGCCTGCGGTGAAGAATATATATATCTTGGAAAAGGGCTTCAATTTCAAACAATGGAAAGCAACCTATGATCTTTCACCACCTACTAGATTCAGGACTATTATCCTATCTTCATTTTAGCAAAATTCATTTACAGCTAAAACAGATTATCTTGTCACCATTGGACATTCTTGACAGCCAGAAACGGCATTACGATAGAGCTTACGTCCAGAGTTCAATTTATATGCTCTTGCATATTGATGGTGCCTATGACAATCCCACTTTTATAAAAGGGTTTGCTAAGTGTTAGAGTGGATTCTTGAGAAGCTTAAGAGCGAAAAATTACATTTGATGTTGGCATCAAAAAATACTTCACTCTCCTAATCCCAAAACCTATTTTTTAATCTGTACTTATTATCAGTTATTGGTTTGATGTTTTTCGCCAGCCAGGTGCCTACGCCAACAAAATGTTGTGTCGTCATCTGTATGAAGATGTCAACTAAGTTATTGGGAGGGGACGTACTGAAGAAGCTTTACGCCACATACGTCAATATAAAACTCGATAGCCGCTAAACTTGGACAATTCACCAAATAACACAAGTTTGGTGATCAAATTTTGCCAAGTTAAGCAGCGGTAGAATCCAGATAATTACAAAAAACACGATTACTGTTATTTGCTTATGTCAATGAATGAATGAATGAATTAATGCCTATGATTATAGGATAGGTTATGTTAGCAAGACGGCAGAGAAGGTGTGTTCTGCTATGCCACACTTAAGTCTTCATGGTCCCATTGTGATGCGCTTTTAGGGGGGGATTAGCCATTGGTGTAAGAGATGGTTAGCCTACGTGTCCATTTCACCGAAGCCGCTGTCCAGCCGTTCTGATATCCTCAAAAACCTATAAAGATCACAAAGTGAGAAATAAGAAAGTTCATATAAGTCATGGAAGTAGTAGTGTCCAAGTGTTCTGCTCCTCAAGTGACTGAGACTCGGACAGTAACAGAGAAAGTGATGTTTGTCCTCATGGACCTCTTCATATATCGTCATCCTTGAGGTTTAATTTCATTGCATGGAAAGTTATGGAAGCTATGTCCCATAAAGGCCCCAACCAGCTTAGTCAGCGATGACCTGTCAAACTGTAGAAGTTTTATTGTTCGGCCACTGTTGTATTCTGGCCAGAGCTTCCTTGATACTCCAAAGGTAGTTAGTTCTTTCAACCTGTTGTTAGATTTGATACGAATCTTGTTCTCAACTCGTTTCCTAAGATCGCAGAGAGGTGGCTTGACCAACTGAACTGCTGGATCATGATCCATTGCAGACAAATACCTCGCTAATTTTTCAGCCCTCTCATTGCCGGCTTTGTCACTATTTGCAGGGACCCAACAGAGATCTATGGCGCTGTATTTCCACTTTTGTATTTGTACGATCATTTTGTTGCATGTAGTTAAGCCTTGCGCATAAACAATTTGATTGATTGAAAATAAAACAATTTATCGAAGCCACTTAAGCTACCTGAAACAACCGAAACTATGCGATAGTCTGTTGCTAAAATCGTGATTAAAGCATCGTTAATCATATGAAAGTTCTCTGGACGGAAAGACAATGAAGGTAAAATATATAAACGACGGGCACAAACAGATAGTTGTATATAATAATTTAATTGTAAATAAATCTAAAACGAATAAATTAGGACAAATGTATGTACATAGTTAACCATTATTCATGGAAAATTTGATGAGCAAATTAAGAAAGAATCTAAGGCACTTCTGTTAGATATTAAAATATATTTACAACTAGTTCAAGTAATCAAAAAAAAAAATCAAAATCAATTTCGATCCCGAAAGCGTATGGCTGCCGTTAACTGGAGCTCCACCTCTTTTATCGCCATGAAGATCAGAGCGCAGGGAATTGGTATTTATTGCAATATTCTTTATCTCTATTAGTTCCATGAACATGGCTTCGTAAATTTTGAACCTTCTTGGTATGCTAAAAACTAAAGGGTTTTTTTTAGGTATAGAACATGAAGTTGGAAACACTATTTTAACTGACGGCCATTTTCTTAGCTGTCAAGTGTTTTATTTTTAGTTTGGTTTGGCATTTCAACATGAATAAAAAAAAAAATTGCCTGAAAAATTGTGCAATTGTGCAAATTTATTTTGAAAATCATGGTTCTGTTCGAAATAAGTAACTGACTTTTGCAGTGCTTTATTGGTTGGTGGAATAATGGTCCGTACTTTTTCGTTCATGATGTGCAGGAGCTGTGGTTGCAACAAATTGATGTTGCCACAATTGCTTTATTAAAAGAAACGTTTGGCAACCGGGTAGTTTCACGTTACGGACCCGTGAATTGGCCTCCAAGATCGTGCGATTTAACGCCGCTTGACTTTTTTCTGTGGGGATACGTAAAGTCTACGCCGAAGCGATTGACCACATGACCTATTCGCCGCGTTATTGCCGATGTACGGCCACAAATATTGGAAAAAGTTATCGAAAATTGGATCTCTAGATTAGACTACGTTTGAGCCAGCCGTACCGGTCATACGCCAAAAAATATATTTTAATTATAATGCCAGAAGGCATTTTAAAAAACTTAAAAAACCTATCTTTTATTTATTCCATTTCAAAGTTATATACCTCTAAAAAAGACACCCTTTAAAAGTGACGGATCCTAAATTACATCGATTTATTCGTTACTAACGATGGAGCCATCATAAGCGTTGATCAAACTTCATTGCGGTATCACTTGATGTTTTTGAAGGGATGGGTATTTAATTAGCTAAAAAAGACAGATTATCTTTATTGACCTACCCCATTTGAATAGAAAAGTGATTCCCAAGTGTGAAAAGTTTAAATGTCTGGGTATCCTGATTAACATCAACGACACATACATCAGTGTGTAAGCGTAGGATGGATGAAGTGTCAGGAAAACTGCCATCTTCTGTAACCGATAAATTTACCATAAGTTAGGTCAAATTGACAGAAGGTGAGATAAAGATGTCTCGCATGACAGCAGGAGTAACGGAGCTGGATCGAATTAGAAGTTTCCAAATCCCAGGAAGCCTATATGTCAAAGAACCCATGTTCAAAAGAGGGACCCTATACGCACCTCGTCAAAAGTGCAATTTCAATTCAAGCGCAAAAGAAAAGCTGCATTATAAAGTCCTGAATCACACAAATGCACCAACACCAGCATTTGATTGGACTCAGTGATGAACGAAACGGGGAGGCCTGTAGATTTGTTTAAGGTCAAACCTCCAGCCAGTATTGCAAGAGCTATGATCAACATCCCTTATTGTAAGCTTTACTCTGAATTTGTTGCTGGTACGAGTCATCTAGTCCAGATGATAGCATGGGCGTGTTTTGTTTCCCCAGACCAAAGGGTCTGTAATATGTACTTTATAATTTAAGAACCATGTTGTATAAAATATAAAACGAAGGTTTGTTCCCGAATTGGCATAACAGGCTTCGTCTTTTAGAAATTCAAATTAAAAACAAAATCCCAGTGAATCAACAATCAGACAATCCCCAAGCATTACATAACTTGTCCAGCCTATACAAAAAAGTCCCAAATATCTCATTACCATCTCGCCAGTCTGCCGGCAAGCCCTCGTCGCTCAGCATGAATGAATTTAAATTTTATGCTGTTTTTTTTTTCTCTTATTTTTGTGTATTTTATGGAAGTCGTCTGCGCGCCCGCCTTCCTCCACACACACATAATCCACTTGGTACGCGATTATCTGCGGCTTTATATTCCGAATAAACAGGTTCTTCTCTTGGCTCGTTATAACCGGCTAAAATCAGCAGCTCTACTACAGAGCAGTCTACCAACAAACAACAGGATTACTGAATGAAAAGGAGTGGTCCATCCGCTGGTCACATCACCACCCATCAGAAATATCAAAGATACACGAGTAAAACAACAACAGCATCAATCTCCATCCCAATTCCAATTCCAAGCAACTGGGTGTTGTTTCACAGTAATTACAAATGTTTGTGTGAGTCTTTGGAATTTTTGATTAGGAGCCATCAGCTACCAAATACGGATCACGTCATCTGAGTGGTCCGAACTCCATCCATTGAGAGATCGGAGTCGAGAGTTCACTGAAACCTCAAATCGCAAGCGTGGGAAACCGAGTATCTCATATGCCTGAAACTGGTAATAAAAATCAATACACACGACAGCTATAAAAGCAATATAACCATCATCATCATCATCATCATCATCATCATGATCATCATCATCATCATCGTCGTTGTCAGAAGCAATAGCAGCGGTGGTAGTATATGTAGTTAGTGATGCGATAATCTTTTTTTTATTTTCTATGAATATTTTTTTTGTTTTGTCTAAGCAAACGCACAAAGTATCTGTCCAAATTAACGTGTAGCTATACCCACAGTTCTTCAGGAAATAATTTAGTTTTTTTTCCCCTCGTTGGCTTCGAGAGATACTTATGGTAATCGGTGTGTACCCGAACAATGACCAAAGAGACTCTCAAAAAGATGCAGAGCGATAAAATTTGTAAAACGCCATCGGAAAGAATATGTGTGTGTTGCTCTTGAGAGGTCTAAAGCTGCTGCTATCCAGCTACCGGAGTTGAGCACTTTCATGAAATTCAATCGAAATGACATGCGATAAAGCATTATAGAGACTTTGGGAATGGCTATGGCGGGAGGATGATCCGTGATAATAGCAAAGTTGAAGAATGAAATCGTTTTCTATTTTATGTGTCTTCGGTGTTTTTTTTTTCTTTTTAATTATGTGACTGGATTTGGATGTTCTTTGAGGTGGAGAGAGAGATAGATCAAAGCCAGTCCACCGCTCTGGAATTCGATGGCGCGGATAAGGAGACAGTTCCTTGGAGGTGGGAAGGTAATTAATTAATTGATTGTCGGCGAGTCGTTAATATTTCTTTAATAGTCGGCGGTTATTAAAGAAGAAAAACCAGAAGGGGCTGTAATGTAAGTTGCTGTAATATACCGCTGCTGTCGGAGAGTATAAAAGAAATTTTTTTTCTCAGCGGTTAAAAAGAGAGACTATTATGATTGGCTGAGATTATCTTGTACTGACAACAAAGTATAGTTGAGGCCTTTATTTGTAATCGGAATTTTGTAGTCTCTATGAAGCCAAGGGGAATCACCACTAAAGCTCTTTAATATTACATTTTCACTGTTCGTTCACAACTTTTACCACAGACACACGTTGCCGTTTTGGCCATTAATATCGATTAAATATTAAGGTCAACTCCAGTGGCCACTTTAAAATAAAACATTTATCATCGACTCTTTTAAATTGATTACAGGCTTTACCCTTTCATGACAGTTTCGATTTAATTTGCTTTTAATACAAAGATCGCGCTCCTCTGTTTCACTGGAATTCATCATTAATTTACAAACGAAAAAAACAAAAAAAAAAACACATGAAATTTATTTTCTCATCAATTTCAAGATACTTTCACGTATTTGGCATCTTTGCCATCATAAAAATTGTTGCGGTTTCCCTCTGCCATTTAGCAAATATGACAGATTAATCTGTAAAAATTGAATCTTTCATAAAGTCTTTGGGAAATTGGTTTAAATCGAAAAATTATCTCGTTAAAAATGACACAATAATTTATTTGAAAATACAAAAAAAAACAAGTCTCTGGAAAGATTTGCTTGGATTGTTACTAGGTTTTGATTGGACTATTGGGTACACTCTATGTACAGGGTGCTCCGGTTTGGTTTACAGATAACAAAAAAATTGAAGTAGGTACCAAAAATTACTTTGTAATAAATTCTAGGTTACCTGTGTAAGGAAGACAACAGCTGGAATGCTACCAACCAGGAGACTTTCGATCTGCACAAAAATGCGGGTGGTATGCTAAACCTCCCTGACAACAGCCGCTCCTCACTTCCGGATAAAGAGAGAATGTACTTGCAAAAACAGAATTACATGGGCTCTTCAATTCTTCCAAGCTATATAGCTGCCATGCTACAAAAGGCAAGTGAAAGGAATACGTCCCAGTATCAAACACTCTTTCAGGGCTGTCTGATACTTTAACTTATTCCTGCTAGCTAGAAAGAGGTGCGGGTGGTCTTTCTTCCCAAAGCTGAGAAATCAAGCCGCTCCACAGCCAAGAATTACGGACCAATTAGCCTTCCATTATTTCTTTTGAAAACACTTAAAAGACCTGTAGTTAAGTAACAACTGGTTCACGGTGCAGTGCACAACACGCTTATGTCAATGGCAGATCTGTGGAAACAGCGCTGCATTAGGTAACTAGAACGAGAAATCCCTTCACAGCTTAGAATTCACGTTGGGTGCCTCTTTGGACATTGAAGGTGCACTCAACAACCTGAATACGGAACTATTACCTCCTCACTTGAGAAGCTAGATTCGTCACAGTTTCTGACAAACTGCGGATTAAGATAATGCTTATCATGGTAGAGTCATTAACAGAAGTCTTAGGGATAGCGTTATTAAGGAAAACACAAATTGTGAAACACCGCAAGGTGGAGTTCTCTCTCCTCTTCTGTTAAACATCTCTATAAATAAAATTCTTAAATCGTAAATCCTTAACTTAAGATAATAACAGGGAAGTTCCCTTTCACCATTAGTGTAGGCAGGTTGGTGGATGCCATTGTTACGGTAGTCACGGCTCACTTAGACCATGAAGTCGGATCCATTGTGTCCTATTTGATCATTAGTGACATTATGGAATCTGTGATATCAGAACTATCAATATGGACGGATAAAAACGGTCTTACTGGTTAATACGGAAAATACCGAACTTATTCTGTTCACCAGCAAATATACGGGACCCACCATAGCTTAAAGGTGGTCGACTTAAGCTTTCAACCGCGGCTAAGAACCTGGGCGTTGTATTCACATCCAAATTAAAATGCAAACGGAGAAAGAAAGAAGAAACGACTTAATGCCTTTTACGCCTGTACACCGCGGTCGTTGAAACCATTCTAACCTTCGGCTCAATTGTCTGGTGGGAGACAGTAAATACCAAATCCACATCGTAATAACCTCAAAAAGATACAAAGAATTGCTTGCCTGGGTATAACAGGTTCAATTAAATCCACACCGCAACTAGGTCTGAGAACGCTTTTAAAGCTGCTGCATTGACCTATTGGTAAAGAACGTGACAGCCACAGCCGCTTTCAGATTAAGAGAGAAAACAATTTGGAAGCCTGGTTATTTCAAACACAGAAGCATACTTGAAATCTTTGACGTTACTAACTGATAATAAGAAAACCAAGTATGACTACGAGAAAAATTTCAGATTTACTATACCCGGACGACGGGACTGGCACTGTCATCAATGGTATACGCTATACACAGATGGTTCAATGACAGATAAAGGTACGGGAGCTGGCGTCTTCTCGAGGCACTTGACATAAAACAGTCTTATCGACTGACTGATCACTGTAGTGTCTTTCAAGCTGAGATATTTGCGGTTAAGGAAGCAGCATAGACTATCCTATCGATGGAACTACCAGCAATGGAAATAACTATCAGTGTGGATAGTCAAGCAGCACTTAAAGCAATCGGTTCCAACTTTGTAAACGCGAAATGCGTAACAGACTGCCTTCTGGCACTCGGGGCTATACGTCATCACTCAGTTCTATTCCGCTGGGTTCCTGGACATGTTGGGATAGAAGGGAACGGAAAAGCAGATGAACTGGCTCTGATATGAACCCACTACTAGCGGTGTTACCGCCTTCCAATACAGCTAAGGGTTTTACTGACGGTGTCATTACGCACTTAGCTAAGGAACAATGGCGGAACACTATCAGTTGCGCCATAACCAGAAGTCTCTGGCTTAATATTGACACCGAAAGATCAAAGTTCCTAGTCTCTTTTAACAAAAGTCAAATCCAGGTGCTCGTAGGATTACTAATCGGACACTGTATCATGACTGATTGTGAGAGTTTTCGCAAATAATTTATGCATAAGCTATAGAGATGAAGAGGAGAAAGAGTTTGTAGAATTTCCTTTCCACTGCCAAGATATCGAGGTTCTTTGGAAGACTTGGCTGGGGTACCTCTAGGTAGGTAGGTAGGTGAAGTGGCTGATTTCATGGCAACCATGAAACCAGGATAATTGGACTTCTAAAATACTTTCCGAGTGCCTTACTTTCCGAGGAACAGGACACTGAGACTGACTTAGGTCGGTTCCATGTAGGGAATCATGTAGTCGGAGCTAACGTTGTTTTCGTGTTTCTACAGTTTCAGAATCTGTGCGTGCCCCGCGAGAATATTTGGCTGATCGTCAAGGTCTTGGCAGCATTTTCGTGCAAGTATGGATCCAAGGGTAGCAAATTTAGAATCACTTGCAAACTAGCGGTTGGTGTCGTTCTCATTGCACCAGTTGTCCCTATGCATGCTAGTAGTAGTAGAAGAATGTTCTTTATTTTCAACTTTTTAAATCTATACATACATTGTTTTGACGTTAAAGTTTTAGATTTTTGTTAAAAAATGATAAAAACTTACGTCAATGACGTAAACAGTCGTCTGTCGGTTGATTTACAAATTGCAATATGCTATAATTATTATACTTGTATTTAAAATTAGAATTAAAAATAACAATAACAATAAGAAAATAATGACAAAATAAAATTAATTCCAATCTTTGTGTTCTGTTGGTTATGGCGACAGTAATATAATTGAGTCTCATTCGTGCTTCCTCCCTTAAGTACATTAATGAGTTCACCTGCACTCAAAGTTGCCTTTTCGAAGTAAGTCACTCTAAACTCCCTTAGTACCGGGGCACCTGCCTATGAAATGATGGATATTTTCTTCTTCTCTCATATTGCACATGGAACATATCGTTGAAACGCTGCTTCCAAATCCCCTCGCATTAAGAAGGATCAATTCGCACCTGGCCTTAAAAATCCACGAAATTTTACTGATATCGATATCATCTATCTCAACGATGATATCGATATCAGTTGTAATTTGGAGTAATTCAGAAACTTGTAAATCCTTGTGCTGCTTTCCCTCGCTCTTTTTTCTCTTTCTTGGCTGCTATCTGCTTTGAGTCGATCCAGAAGCTGCAGGTTTTTAATTTTCCAGTCCATTTCCAGTGACATGTTTTGATCCCAGTGTAAACCAAACCGAATTCCAATTTTATTTATTTCTTTGACCCAAAAAAGTTGTTTTTCCAATAAGTTTTTGGTCAGTTGATGTGGGAACCTAGCTTCACTGTATTTGAACAGTGTTTTTTGACATACCTTAGGTGTAAGTCTAATGTGTAGAAATGCACATCTTCGGCTCCAGTCTCTGAAGCGACAAGGCATAGTTAGGAATGGTAATTTTAAACCCCTTTTCAAAAATAAACGTTGTAGTTTGTCCACTTCCTCAAACATTCCAAAGCCCCAGACTTGAGCACTATTAATTTGGATAGCTCTGCAGACTGCTAGAAAACAGTCTCCCCTTTCCACTCAGAGTTATACTTTTTTTGCTTAAAAAGCAATGCCGTGTTGCGTTGATGCTCTTCGCAGCGTTATTTCTTTTCTCCACATGCCTTGTGAAGCTCATTTTCGGAGTAAGATAGTACACCAAGCTAGGCGTACTGTGAGGCTATTCGAATTTCTTCCCCTTTGAAGATCCATTTTTATTGACTTGATAGTCTGCCACCATTTTGAAAAACGATGATATTTTTTTTGGTTCACTTCCAAACACTATTTCTCGCAGTACTCTTCAAGACGGACTATCATCTGTTGCATGACTGAAATATCATCTGCTAAGATCACCAAGTGTCGGCGTAAAGCAGTAAACTTATGTTTAAAAGCTCAATATTGCTATAATCTTCCTATATAATCATTTAAATCATTGAGGTACGAAAAGTAACGGATAAAGTCATAGTTGACTGCCGCTTCTTCGAATATTATTTTTGAAAATCAAATTTTCGGTGCGATTTGCATAATAAAAAGCAATAAAAATGTTAAAATAAGTTAGTTTGCTTTATTTTAAATACTAAAATGAAGAAAATGTGCATATTTGAAAATCAAACATGTCAACCATTTGTTTCCTACTGTACCTGTCGTTTGTGCTGCTGTTTTTTTTGTAACAGCAACAAATAAAAAACTTCGAACGTTTCTATGACTCACTTTGGTTGAATTTCTTGAAGCAAATCGACTGGTATAGCAAGCCGCCTCTTCGGTTACGTAATCATCACCAACCAAGCAAGCAAAAAAATAAAAAAAAAACAATAAACAAATAATTACTTTTTTCCCCTGAAAATTTCAATTAAAAATTCATTCTCTAACTTGAAAGTCGCCAAGCCAACAAAATTGCAAAAAAAAAACACAACAACAAGACAACTCGAAGAAACTTTTAAATATCTCTTAAGCACTTAATCCACCGTAAGATGCCTTTTCATTTGTTTGACTAAAAAAAAAACATCAAAAAAAAGAAACATTGAAAGTGACTCTCTTGTTGGCGATGTGCAATTAACCTCAAAAGAAAGATTTTGTAATGAAATGAAAAGGTATTAACCCATGATTAACGAAACTTTTCTCTTACAATTAGTAGAAAATCTACCTTGCCGCCATAGCGTCGCGACGCCTTCAGCCTCTATATATACGTATATACGCAATCAAGTGTTGCATTCTATTTTGTCAGGCAAAAAGAATAAGTAAAAAAATTAGAAAAACTTTAAGCATCTTTTGACTATGATTACACTATTCAAAGCGCGCGCGAATTGCTCAATCGCATTCGGTTGGCAAAGTAAAAGGGAGCAAATTAATCGACGATTTAGTCTGAAGCAAGTCTTGAGCGAGGGAATCTATCTAGCCTAGCCCCAACTAAATAATGGAAGGGGAGGCAATACGCTTTGATAGATACAAATATCCATCCATCCGATGATGATTGAAATCCATTTTGCATCATTCAGCTTACTTCAATCACTCTGTGTCTGGATGGGTTGGATGATGACGACTTCACATTTAATTTGAAATTAACGCCGTTTTACGAAAGATTGATTGTTTCTGTTACATTGTTGTGAGCCGCCTCACAGTAATTGCCTAGCGCACAAACTTTTATTGCGAAACAAATCGATTGTCGATGTGGAAGATGTGAAATGAGATAGACTCGAGAATGGTTGAGATGCTTTTTCATCTAACGGATGATGGTAATGGAAAATACGTTCCAGACTAATCGGCGACACGAGTATCGCATTTGAGTGAAAGGTGAGAGGAACATTTTCTGATTAGTTGAGGGGTGGACTTATGACGAGTTCATTTTCGAGATGTGAGTGCACTTTGTATCACTGTGTCGGTGTCCTCGATAAAGAAGCAGCTATTTACAACATTGAATTCGCCCAGACACAAGAAGGTATTGGACTTGACGGTAGTACGTTGTAATAGAAGTAATAAAAATGTCTAGTCGGCAATAAACTCGGAGTCATAGCCACGAAAGAATGAAGCTGTAATCATAAAGCATCTTAGGAGATGAAATGCTGATTAATCACATTGAAGGTGGCTTATGTCCAAAGAGATGGAAGTTTTTTTTTTTTAGTAAAAGTAAGTTATTGCATGCTACAACCTCTTTAAAAGTTTGATATACGAGGACAGTATATTGGTTTTTATTGTTTTTTAAGTCCATAAAATCGTTCGTTGTAGCTTAGAGCAGAGTCCCAGCTGAGATATACGCAGTTAAGAAGGCTGCTCAAACCGTCCTAGCGATAGAACTAGCTGGTTTTTGTGTGGACAGCACTCAAAGCGATCAATTTTAATATGATCAACGCGAAATGTGATGAGCAATGCCTTTCGTCACTCAAATAAATCCATATTTAAGCAGATCGTCAATATTCTGATTACTTTAAGCAGTTACTTGACACCCTTGTACACCGCTTGATTAACAGATTAAAAAATTTGCTGGCAACAGTGCGATACGACTCACTAATTTGGTTCTCTTTAAGAGTAGTACTTTCGAACATAACCGGAAAAGAAGCATTGGAAAAGAAACGCAATAATCAGATCCAACGAAATTGCTATTTTCACTAATGGTTCAAAAACAGCGGAAGGATCAGGTTCGGTATCTTCTCAGAAGATCCAGAGCGGGTTTCTAAACGACTTCTGACTGTCTTAAGTAAGGCTTAGCTAATGCAGGTGAGATCAATATACGGAAGGTATATCACGTAGCCGCACTCAAGGCAATGGAATCAATTAACATCAATTCTGATGCAGTTAGGAGTTGTCGCAAAATGCTCAAAGCATTCCGAACCGATTGAGAATGTGCTGGGTGTCAGGACACTGCGGTATTGGGGGAAATGAGCAAGCGGATGAGCTTGCAAGAATAGGAGGGCGAATCGTTAATAGTAAGGTTGCAGACATCAAACCATTTCTCTGCATAATAAGGGTCAAAAAACCATTAGGTCTGCCAATCTAAGGTGATCAAGTCTTGAGGTACACAGGGTATCTGAGGCCACTTTTCGATAAAAGATCTATGGAGTTAATAAAATTGGGCAGGGATAAGCTCAGTCGAAGAAAATTTTTAGGAAAATACTTTTTTTTGAAAACTTAGAGGACATAGATGGAATGGACTTCAGGGGCCTCCTAGGTTTTACCAGGACAATTTTTTAGGTTTTCTTCCTTTTGAATGTGAATTCAGCTAGTTCCCCAGGGATTGCATTTTGTTGCCTAGTGCTGTGTAATAATTTCGTTTTAACCACATCCCTGTTTTAACCTAACGTAAGTCATTGAATTGAATCATATTCACTGAATTTTTTTGATATGACTTCAATAACCGATAGCTCTAATCCAAACTGCCTTTGCATGTTTGTTGCACAAAACGAATGGGTACGACCTGTCGGAACTGTTCCAATACAAAGATTGCATCGGGATTTGAACAAATTCAATGTAAATCAACTCTTTCAGCTGCAGCAGTTTTTGAGGACTCCAGCCTCAGTATGCCTCAGAAAAAGCAACGAAGTTGGGATTCAAACCCCGCAAAACTTTTAATCGATTTGCTATTAATTAAACCGCTCTCTGTAATTGACACATGTTTGACTTCTAAATATTTTTTGTTTGTTTTAAAATCCTCCATTTGTCTCTTAAATCAAATCATCAAAGTTGACTTTGCAAACAACACACCAAACATAGTCGCGGCATGTCCACAACCAAGCCCCCTAGCAGAAGGTCTTCAAACACTCTTGTGCCCTTGAAAAGTGAATTATATTCTTCCACTAAAATGTATATAAAAATGTGAGTCAGAGAAAATATGCAAATAAAATTAAATCCCCAGTGAAGGTCAGAGGAACAATCTCAAACTCATTTGATATGTTTGGTCGATGTAAACAGGCAAATGAATCAGTCGGCTAACCTAGTCGTGTACATCGAGATAACCTATGGTCAAACCACTCATAGAATGTATGATACAACTTATGAGTCAGATCAATATGGAACGATGATGATGATTCTTACAACTCCGTGGCGGCAGCGGCGGCAGGCAGACAGGGCAGTCAATTGTGATTTAACACCAAATGGCAGATAATTGCTGCACGAGAGATTATACAATTATAAGATAGTGCTATTGACATTTATGCGATGTGATGACATTGTAAATAGTTGTTCGAGGCCAAGGGTTAAAGTAGATTGTGTGTGGATTAAATTTTAAGATCATCTATAGTGATGAGTTCAGCGAATATGGATTATACCGATGCGAAGAGAGATGATCTTTTCTGGGCAACTGCATTACTCTGAAACGAATGGCAAGGGATATTTTGAAAGAGCCTGTTTTTTTCGTTATAGGATGTTTGACATAAACAATTTTACCCAGCAACAAGATAAAGAGTATCAAACCAAAGGTTTAAACGTAGTGTGACTCGAGCTGTAGAGCGAGGAAAAGCAAAAAATGTTTATATGAACCAGAAATTACTGCAAAGGTCATATTAATCGTTTCAAATTTCACTTCGAACAGAAGTAGAGGCAAAAATAGCTTTCAAGTCGATCATTTGCTTAGGCCCAACTGCTTGATGCTTGTTTTAAAGGGTCCCGTCCCATCAGTTTTTAAGTATTGAGAAATTAGTTTTTCTCAAAAACAGTTCTAACGAATTTGATCTAATTTTGAACAGTCGACACTTTTAAGCTAACTGTCCAAAATACAAAAAAAAATTAATATCGTTTTAAAGAAAAGAAATTTTATTTAAATTTCAAAAAGTCTATATGAAAAAATTATTTCAAAAATGTAATTACTCGCAGATTTGCTCAACTTAACAGTATACAAAAATTGGTAAAAAAAAATTTTTAAATTCCCTTTCATAGCCTTTGAGATATAAGCTGTTTTATAATTTACCGTTACTTGAATTTTTCATCGAACCATTTCATCATACGACTCCCGGACAGACAGACACACCAAACACGATAGGTCAAATTCATTATGCATTAGCATTACCCCACACAAAGAGTGGATGTATTTATTGGATTGCATAATTACTTCTCAAGTCAGTAGAGCTATACATCGATGCAGCTATAGAGCTTCACGAAAAGTTTACGTATAGTTTTCGCTCTCTTCAAAAAAGGGCCTCAATATGATTTTAGTAATAACAGGGGCTCAGTAATGACAATATTTAACGGAATCATTCTAGATCGGCTGGCCGCAAGGGTGCAAGCAAATGGGTGCAAACTCCTCAGTGAGTTTCAAACGGGATTAAAAAAAAAATACTCCACAGTGGATATTATCTCCACTCTCTCGTATATAACAAGAACTCATATCGAATATGGCAAAAAACCTTACGCGTTCAAGGGAGAATTCAGCTCGCTTTTCTATAAACTAAGTAACCTAGGTGTATCTATGAAAATGCCTAAGACTCTGCAAAGTTTTTATGATGAGAACAGAACATCCTATGGGATGATCACTTCATGTCAAACTGGTTCGTTTCCCTTACGTGTGACTCTTATCCTTATGAGTCCTCTTCTTTTTCCCCTATTTCTGGACGAGTTCGATGGGATAAAAGTCAATTTCTCGGAAACGCCAACCATGTTGCAAAAAATGATCAATGAACTAGAACAATATTGCAGTTGATGGAACTTACAATTGACCACTTATAAGTCCAAAATTGTGGTTTTCCGGTATGGAAGATGGATGTGTTAAAGAGAAGATTTAAAAAAATAACAGTCATAATAACACCGCGTCTGACCTTCAAAAAACATCTGAAAGAAAAACTAAAAGAGACAGAAATAGCAATAATCGAGTAGCTGGAGAGGCATACTCTGTAAAAATAATATCGCTTTAAAAACATACAGAGTACAGAATCAACGAAGCAGTAGTCAGGTGCTACAGTCCAAGTCCAAGTTTGGGGCGTCGCCCAATACGAAGGAGTCGAAAAAAATGAAGATACGTCATTAAAAATATTCAGATTAAAAGAGATTAGAAGTGCATACTTGGGAAAAGATCTTCTGACAACAAGCGAAGTAATTTCAAACCTAAATGGCCCAAACTGCAGTATGCTCTCGAGCTAGTTAAAGTTATCTTTAAAATATCTGTCAGCACTGACCTTAGAATCAGTAACAGCCGCCAAAGGCTGACCACAGGGAGGAGTTCCCTCGCCCCTACTTTAAGATAGCCCTTGGTTGGTTCAACAAGGCAACCCAAACAAGGCTTTCATAGTTTCTTTTACAAAGAGAAGAAATTAAAATCTAAACCAAATTTTCATAAATGATACTATCGTAGAGTATTCCGACGAGGTCAAATATCTGGGTGTAATCTTAGATAAAAGACTTAATAGCATCCAACGTTTTCTGGGCCAGCCGCTGCAATGGTCAGGCCCATTATAACATGCATTTATGGTGGATGTAAACCACCCAAAAGTCAGCGATAATCAAATTAAACAATTAAACAACAAGGTACAACGGCTGGCATGCATTGGTATCTCCGGTGCCATGAGAATCTGTTCCACGGCGGCCATAGATTAACACTAATAGGATTACCACCCCTAAAGTGGCAATATGCAACACGGCAAGTTTGAAACAAATGAAAGATCAAACCATGATTGCTAATCACTTAGAAATAATCGAACTGCTTTCGGAAATCCCCGAACACGACATGATCATCGCGGTCACAGATCAAATAACAAAAACACTCTGGTTTCTCCACTGAAATCACAAATAGAAAGGCCTGAGTTGGCAACAACCCACAAAAAATTGTCAAAACGGTCTAAAGTGGTATACGAATGTTAAAAAAAGTTTAAAACATAAGGAAAGGCTACAGTCCGCTTGAGGCGAACAGTATGATACCCTATCCATATCCCTATATGCCCCAAAGAAAACACCATTAAGAAGATGATGCATAGCATTTTATTTAGGTCGATTAATTAAAAAAAAAAAGTTTTTTTGAAAAAACGCCCCCAAAAAGTGGGCGTGGCCAAAAACTTTGTATGGGCGATATATTGGAAAAGATATTGGGTAAATATTTTGTTAAACAGTTTTTTTCGCTCTCTGTGAAAATTTTCGAAGAAAACAGCATTTTAGTCAAAAACGCCCACAAAAAGTAGGCGTGGCAAAAAACTTAATATGACAAACTTATAAAGGAGGGCATTGCCTACATATCTTGTGAAGGTTGTAACACTCTATCTCTCTAACTTTAGCTTTAAAACGGTTTTTTCTAAATTGTGGGCGTGGCAGTGGGCGTATTCAAAAAAATTTTACACTTAACCATTTCGGAGCCCTAGGGAATATGTGGTCCAAATTTCAGCTTCCTAGCTTAATTTTAAAGGCCTAAAAATTGCAAAATTGGACGGACAGACGGACGGACATTGCTAGATAGTCTTAGGATTTGGTCCTGATCATAAATATATATACTTTTATGGGTCTACGGCGAATATTAAGGGGTGTTACAAACTATGTGTCAAAATTAATATACCCTTAGGATAGGGTATAAAAATGGACTCTGGGGTGATAGCTGATATCCACGAACCAAAAAAAATGGCATAATACCTTTGGAAAAATGTTCCAGTGTATTTCAAGCAGAGTTCCATGCTTTTAAATCATATATTCACATGTCAGGAATTAAAGCTGCTGACATCCATCTATAAAAGCCCTTAGCTCGCCAATAATTGACTATAAATCAGACCTGCGCTGCTTTGAATCCCTTCAAGCACTCAGTACCAGGAAAAAAACCAAAAACCAAAATCTTTTGGGTTCCCAAACTCGAGGGAATTGAGGTAGAGAAAAAAGCTGATCAACTGGCTAGAAACGGCTCTTTATAGGACCTGAGCCATTATGTCCAATAAACAAAGCAGCTATTAATCTGAAGCTAAAAATCTGGGACCACAAAATGCACATCTTATATTGGGAAAGCAACCCAGTTCTTAAACAGATCAAAACGGTAAGGCGAAACAGCAGAGCACACTTTTGGTGGCGCATGCAGTTCGGGGTGGACCACAGGCTAAAACGGACAAGCCCCTCCAGCCAGCTCGGTCCCTTGCTAGCTGCACCCAGCAATTGTGCGCGCCACCTTAGCTGGGGTCTTCCTCTGCTGAGTTGTCCTTCAGGGTGGATTCGAAAACTCGTCGGGCTGGTGCATTGTTGTCCATACGCTCCACAAACTGGACCGAATATCACCCGAAGAATCTTTCTCTCAAAGCATTCCCCAAGATTTTCATCCGCTTTTGACAGGGTCAATGCTTCATCACCATACAGCAGGACCGGGATGATTAAGGTCTTATATATTATCTCCTTGGTTCTATTAGAGAGGGCTTTACTTCTTAGATACCTTCTTATCCCGAAGAAACAGCGATTACCAAAAGTGATTCTTCGTTTAATCTCTGCGCCGATGTCATTTTGCGAAGTGATAGTGGAGCTATCTTTCCAGGTAGAGAAAGTCTTTAACTACTTCAAGGTTGTAGCTGTCTATAGTGACGTTTTGCCCGGGTCGCCGATGTTGAGAGTCCTTCCTCGTTGACAGCATATACGTCGTTTTGACCTCATTAACAGCCAGATCCATCTTCGGAGGATTCACTGAATCCATTCAATGGAAGTCATTGAAGTCAGTGCAGACATGAAATTGGTTGACATCAGTAAATTTCATGGGTTATATTTTTTGAATACATATTTCGAAAGACTTAACAACAAATTAAATGACTGACTTCAAAAAATTGAATTCATTCGGCGACTAAAATTTCTCCAACAACAATAAAATATTTAAATGGATTTAGTGAATGCATTATCTTAAATTTTACCATTCTGGTTGCTGAAATAAGTTGTTTTTCTTATTTTTATACCCTATCCTAAGGGTAAGGGACACATAGTTTTAAACAGCCCTTAATATTCGTCGTAGGCCATAACCGAAGACTATTTAGTAATGTCCATCCGTCCTTACAACTTTTTAGGCCTTTTCATTTATGCTAGGAAGCTGAAATTTGGAACATATACTCACTACGATCCCAATATGGTAAAGTGTTAACAATGTTTATTACTTAACTTTAATACTGCCACGCCCACAATTTAGAAAAAACCATTTTGAAGCTGTAGTTGAAGAGATTAAGGGTTAGAATCTTAACAAAATATGTAGACCGTGAATTTCTTCACTAGTTTGTCATATAAAGTTTTTTGGCCACGCCCACTTTTTGAGGCTTTTTTCAATAGTTTTTTGTATAAATTTCATAGAATGATAGAATAAAATGCTATCCATCATGTTCTTAACGCTGATTTCTTTGGGGTGTAAAGGGATATTAGTAGGGTATCATACTGTTCGCCCCAAGCGGACTGTAGCCTTTCCTTATATTTTTTTTCAGCTATTAAAAATATCAATATCGCCGTTGTAAGTCATTGAACAGGCATTTGGCTTATGAGTTTTGTCTTTTTACCTTCCTCGACGTAGATAGTCTTGATAATGTCGCTACCGACCTTTATGAAGTAGCAACACTTCTCCATAGTCATTCTGAAGCAAAAGGATAAGACATATTTTATATGAAAGGACGAAAGGATGTGTGATAAACGATAAGCCTTTTTTTATTTGAAATGACCAAAGTCCAGCTTGTATGACAAAACACCTCCACTCAGGCGAAATGTGCTAAAAGAAAAAGTGACTTGAAGTTTTTGTCATATTCTTACTAGGATACGGTGAATGCTATATTTCTTAGAACAACCCTCAGGTGTACAAAGTAGTGACGCAACATTTCTTTTTTAAATCTTGTCTACCAATCCGGACTATCTATAAGTTTTCCCATCGAATGAAGCATTTTTACTAAATCATTGCCAGCTTTTAATCGAACGTTAATCCAATTTTGTTCGCTTCATATCCTGCAAACATTCTCTGACATCTTCATAGATTGACTGTAAAAGTCTGTACGGTCCCTTTCAATTATTCGTTAACAGCTCCACACCACTTCAAAGTGTAGTACTTTAAGCTCCAAAATGATCCCATATACCTTTCTACATTTACATCATTAAAGCTGTAATAATAATTAATGAGTCTGTTGACCTCTTTGGCACCAAAGATCAAGTACCCCTGCAGGGGTCTTCCACATTTAACAAAACAAAAATAAAAGCAATTTAATTTCCCCTTTCAGAAATTAAACTAATTTTTCTCCTCCGCCCCCCGTCGGTCGTCTCTTCAGCATCTGTTCATTGAATCCGTCATAATTACATGAAACATGGTCGTCATCATCATCATTATCACTTCAACTGACAACAACTTCTGTGCAGCACAAGAGTGAAAACAGCTTCTGTAATTTCTTGCCTTCTCAGTACTGCTGGATGCACTTGAAGTATTTCCTTCTTCTGAATTGTGCTGCTGCTGCTGCTGCCCCCCTTTCGGTGCGCAAAATAAAATAAAATAATAATACGAAAAAACAAAATCACCTATCAATTAAAAATGCATTCAAATTTCCTGTGAGGCTATTAAGTCCATGTCCGCTGTAAGCCGTGTGCACTCTTAAACTTCATCTCAAGCCGTTGGCAGAGTACTGGAGTCTCCCGTCTCCATATTTCAACCGTGGTACGAGTAAATTAATTGACTTGGCTTTTTGAAAAAGAAAGTGTTACAAAAAGTCATCGCACACAATCCGAGTAATAACAAAGAAGAAAACCGTATAAGAAAGAAATCACAATAATAAAAGAAAGTCAGCTTAGCACAGGTACGATGGCGACGTACGAGTAGGTATACGACGACGCTATACCTCTCGATGTGTATGATGCTGCGGTGCAGTAGCAGCAACAAAAGTGCGCCATTCGCCAAGCCGAGCCGTCATACTGCTGTACCACATGTTCATTGACTTTTTGTTCGTATATACCTATACCTGTATCTCTTTTGGTCAGGAGAAACCATGGAGGAAACGGAAAAAGGAGGAGACACACCACCACCAAAATGACGACGACTCCAAGGAGGAGTAGCGCTGATGTGCGACGCAAAAAAGAAATTTCTCAAAGTCCAGGTTAAATGGGCGGCTTTGGGTGGGTTGCGAATGATAAATGAAATGCATTTTAATTGCAAAATATGAGGATTTGACATTTTGGATGGTTCAGTGGCTTGGACGTCTGTCAGATATGGAATGGAAAGTGCGAATGATTAAAGTTGGCCAAGAAGTATTGTTTTTTTTTTCCTTGCAGTAGTAGATACGAAAATGGATAGTTTTGTCTAAGAATTCTGACATCTAAAGTTTAGTAAATGTCAGAGTACGTCGAGGATTGCTATCTTTGTCAAAAGTCATAACACTTGACATTTTGAATGGTTTGGTGTGTTAAAGTTTTGACTTTCACGATCAAATGTTGATGGGATGACGGACTGACAGTTTATTTTGGATTTAACATTTATCAAGTGTCAGACAGGTAGCTAAACTAAATGTCAAGTAAGTTGACTGTTGCGTCTACTAGATGGAGCTGTAAAATTATATTTTTTTCCTAATGAATTTTGATTGAAATTATTTCCTTTTCAGCAGTATTATTAAAGTGAATGCTAACCTACTTATCGCATCTCTTTCAGAGACAACTATAGTCCTATCGGGGATTTCACTCTTTTAAACTGCAAACAAAAGTCGCTAGGTGTCTCTTTTTTCTAATAACAACTTTGTTCACAATAAAAGTTCACATCATCAACAACTATGACTAACCAACAAATAATCCGAATAATTTCCATGACCAAAACTAAAAGCCACCCACCACGCCGCCGTTATGGTTCGACCAGTTGGCGTGATATTGGAAATTGAATGAAACGTCAATTATTTCTGAACTTAAAAATCACTTAAAGATAATTAAATTATATGCCCCGTCTTAATGAATGAGAAATAATAATTCGCAAAAATTGGAATGTGGGAATTTTCCTCTCATAATCATTCATACAATATGTGTGACAACATTTTCGAGTATTTTTTGTTTTATGTGTACGTCACACTTATTGACGTAAATTGTCATCGTCATCAAAAAACAGACTTAACGAACTTATGGCGTTTTTCGATGTAAATAATCCATTAACTGACGCACGTTGGCTTATGTTTTTATTGACATTTGGCCGCGCAAAAGATCGGAGAAAATGCTATATTTGATACTAATTAGAAGAGAAATTAGGTATGCGTGATTAGAATGCTTGGAAAAGAAGGGAAGTATGTTTGTATTCACATCAAATTCACATAAATCTCATTCGGTTGTCAATGAGTGGAAAATCTAAATTCAAAACGGTAGCAGCAATAAAAATGTTAAACCAGCAGTAGCTGCAACAAACCTCTGAACCACCCTATCCCAAGAACTGGTTTGAAAGAAAAAAAAAGAAAACCCACAATCATGGTTTCGATTTTCATGCACTTCTTAGCCACCATTCGCGCCATATGTATAGCGTAGAATGGTAGTAAAATTCCCAATCGGAGTGTATGGCATTCGTTTTGAATGGAACGCTTACAGAGTTTATCCTCCAAAAGACCATAACCACTTTGGGTTCCATCGTCGTCGTCGATGACCTGATGCGATGACGCGTTTCTTGACTTGATTTTCTTCTTTGGGGAGATCCTCTCTCTTGTTGTTGTTTTATACTGTTTCTCTGTGTTTTTTTGCAAACCCGTACATGCAAGAGGTGCAATTTTTGTTCACTCCTTTGAGTTCTTGATTTCTAGGTTCTTTATATTTTTGCTGCCTTGGGCTTTTAGTTTTTCTTTTTTTTGCTTAGCTACACTCGATGAAGTAAAGAGAAAACCGAAACAACACATAACACCCACTTTTTTTTGCAAAAAAAAAATACCATCTAAGTCTGTATGGTTATAGGTATACCTAGTTGCAAAGCTAACCATTTTTGTATTGCTCTTTTTTGTGGCAGATGTAAGGAAACTTTTTGATTACTTAGATTTCGTTTCAAGCAGCGGCGCGCGTGGATATGTGTATGCGTTTTTTGTTTGATATTATTGAGCGAATCGTGCAAAAAGATGGACAAAAGTGTTTGAATTAAGCGAAAAAAGCGAACAAACAGTTAATTATTTGTGAATGTCATTTTGACAGATGGATGATTGAGTGAATTTAAACAATTTTAAATAGATTAGGAAGAGGTGTGAATATCACGATCTTTGTTACATCTTAGGCATGTTTTTAACATCTCTGGAGACACTTTGAGAAAATATGTAAAAAATGGCGGATGTCAATGTGTGTACGATTGAGGTGTATGAGTTGTTACAAATCGATAAATAATGTATATAAATTGTAATGTATGAATTTTTATGTCTCACACAAAGATTCTTTAAACAAATGAGACCTGAAATCTGATGATTGGTAATCAGGTTGTCTTCTCATAAAAAGGAAATGACCAAGTACGTCAGAAACGCCCTATCGATGGTTAATCCTGCCAAATTTTCGCAAAAAGACAATAATTATTACTACCATCAGCTTCATTAACAAACTAAATCTTATTTTGGTCGGCCGAAAGATTAATCGATTGCTTAATAAGCTTATCCGTTCTGCAACAAACTAATCGACAAGTATCAGTGTGGCTTCCGGCCTGGAAATCGGTAGTCCTTGTTTTCACACTAAGAAAAATACTGAATAAGTACAACGATTTTTAAATCTAGACATGCCATATTTTCATCATTCATCATCAGTAACATAACATGGCGATCCAGGATCCCGGTAAAACTAGTCCAGCTTTGTTGCTAGAAAAAAGGCGTAAACCTTAAAAATACTTAAATGTGTTGGCTGATTCCCATTCAATTATAAAGTCTGCTTTACAAAGCATTACCGGCTTAATGTTCAATACTTTGGGATATGAAAAAAATATATTAGGCGTAAAACGCCCATACAGACCTGAAGCCTAGCTTCTCCAATCACTGTGCGTGCGAAGATATATTTTGACAAGAATAGAAGAATAGAAGGGACCTAAAGTTTAATGCCGGCAATCTGAAGGGAAATTTTGACAGTTCTTACTCTTGAATGTTTGTCAGAATTTCGCAAGAGGTGGGTCAGCGAATATAAACTTTCAGGTAGTAAGGGTCAAACCGAAGACCCGTCGATTAGTAGAACTTTTGTTGTAGAAAAAATAATGTTCCTTGCAAATGCATCATTACAATTTTGAGATATCCAATTTGAAAGCCATTTATTTCTTTCATTAATTCAGTATGTACTTTGGTTTTGAACAAAATACATGAAATGTTATTGTGTTTAATGTGGGGAATACATTCTGCAATTAGTTTCTAAGACAACTTTTTCAAACACTTGTGGGGTATATACTCAATAATACGAAAAGTTGGTTTGTCCGAGACTTTTTTAAAATACTCGGCAAAAAACCGAGAAGAAAACTACGTATGGATTAGATGGACTAAGGACTACACTACCAACCTAAGGTGATCAAGTCTTGGGGGACTCGATTGTAAGAGTTCCAGGAAGTTTATAAAACTTAGCAGGGATAAGCTAAGAATACTAGTAGGAATCCTGACAGGGTATTGCCTCTTGCGAAAACATGCAAAGATTCTTGGACTGCCAGGTACAGACATTCTGTAGTGATTTACAGGCTTTTGAGGATATACCGCACATATTGTGTGAATGCGAGGCAATCTCGTAGTAGTAGTCGTAGCAAATTCCTAGGGAGATACTTCTTCGAAGCTCTGGAGGAAATAGACGGTACAAACTTCAAAACCCTTCTTGACTTTTTTAGGGAAATTGGTTGCTTCAAAAGGGAAAGTGTTTAGGTTCTTTGTCTACCGTTTCGACTATGCGTTTAGATATGTTCAGTTTACAGTTTAGAAAGAGGTCGGGCAGTAAATTAAAATTTTAAAGTGATATGGCATGGGATTTGAACTAGCGACCACTTTCACCCACACCACAAAATACCTCGATTCATTGAAAATTCGGCTTTCATTGAATCCAAACTTCGATTAAGGCGCAATGCAAGCTTATAATCGCCCCTACCAAATGCCAATTAGACAGTTTTAAAAGTAATTGTTCAGACTGAACTAACATCCAAAGAGTGAATATATTAGCAATATAATACATACAAATATTTATAATTTTATTTATTTTTAATTTTTTATTATGTCGAGTGTTATTTGATTATTATATATTATAATAATATAACATTTATTTAAAAACTAACAATTACAATTTTTTTTTCATTTCTTTGCAGGTAAATATGACTTTTTAAGACAACAGCATTTAATGTGATCATATAATTAAAGGTAAGGTTAGGTTGAAGTGGCAGTCGGAAAGAAGTTCGACTCACTTAGATCTAAGTAAAGTGATACGACGTGGATCTAAAGTTCCTGCCTACTCGTTTAACCAATTTGAGCTTTTTATAAAACGTGAGAGACGTTTTGGGTCGTTCTAGTTTAAATTGTTTATAGAAGTAAGCTCATAGACGGAGATTTCGTTTCCAGGAAAGATCAGGGCATGCGCAAAGAAGGTGTAAAGCCGTCTCTTCTTCCTCATCTACAAAGCTACAAAATTTGTTTAAGTAAGCGCCGCGCCTTGTTGCATACCTGGTTATCAGACAGTGTCCAGTGATGACACCAATTGTATCACTAATGTGCGATCTATTGAGGGTAATCAAACTGTTAGAGCTTTCTCAGATCCATCCTAGGCCAAATCTACTTCGTTGTCAGACAGGTGGTTTGTTTTTTCTATTGCATCCAGCTTCAATAAGAGTTTGCATGTGGATACAGGTATGCCTAAAGAGCCTTGTTCAGGTAAGATTGAGAGGATTGTTCCAAGTTTGGCGAGTTCGTCATAAAATCGACTCCATTTTTTAAAAATAAAATAAAATACTTCAAAAAAGTAATAAAATAGAAACATGTTTTTTGAATTGCACCTGCTCCAATATATTTTCTGGGGTTCGAACCTTGTCGTGGACCCCTAAAAGTATACAAAACAATAAAGTCGAAATGAAGGTTGGTCTTACTACTAAGAAAGCGAATGAATTTAAAACTCCTGACTCGAAGGACAAAGTGCATGCTCTACTTCCCTTAAACCCTTATCCTGCCAGTTCTGCTATACGGGGCCAAGTGCTGGACGATAAGCAGGAAGGGAGAGTTAATACTGGGATCCTTTGAAAGAAAAATCCTTCGACGGATATTTGGTCCTGTGTGCGAGGAGGAGTACAACCGCAAACTATATGAGCTGTACCAAGATGTGGATGCAGTCCAAATAGCCAAGAAACGTCGACTACATTGGCTCGGCCACATTGAGCGAATGGACAACAACGCTTCAGTGAAGAGGATCCTTGAATCCCAGCCCCCAGGTTCGAGACGACAAGGAAGACCGTTCGATGGAAGGATGCCGTGTCTCAGGCAGGGACTCTTAACGGGTCGGGAGCCCGTTAAGTTAAGCACTTTATGAGCTGTACCAAAATATGAATGTAGTTCAAAAACCCAAGACACGTTGACTACATTGGATCGACCACAGCGAGCTAATTGACAAGAGGATCTTCCAACCCCAGCCCCCAGGCAAGAGACGACAAGGGAGACCGAGCCTTCGTTTCAAAGAGCAAGCCTCAAATGCCAGAGCTCTTTGTCTGTAAAATGGAAAGCAGCGTGCCCGGGATCGCAGAGGATGGAAAGCCGCCTTGTCTCAGGCAGAGACTCTTTACGTCTCAGGAGCCTGTTAAGTAAGTAAGTGAGTACTCCTTGCTTGAAATTAAGCCGCACTTCTTCGCGAGACACCATCAAAATTATATGTTAAATCCTTTCTAAATTAAATGAATCCAAATTATGTGTCAAAAGAAACGTAAAAAAGTAGGTCTTCCAATTGGTCTTGTAATTTGCTTACTCGTATTCATGAAAACTAATTCTCTATTGTTCTAGGATATAATTTTCACAGGCAGTTTCGGGATAATTTGGTAACCGGTAATCAAGTTAGAGAACGCCGGATATGGCAAAGTGTCACAGTGCTTCTTCTATAATTAGACTTAGAATATATTTATAAGTGCATGCACTACATAACGTAGGCATACTATATTTAAGAGATAAAATGTGTTTCAGTAGTAGCAACCACGCATCACATGATGCGTAGCTTCAATTATCTTTACTGCTAAAAGCGTTAAACCATTGAAGGTATAGACGTCTTGCAAACTTCCTTGTGAACTTGCACAACTTATCGAGTTAATAAGCCTTTGTGACACAACATTTTGTAATTATGTTGTCTTCGACGTTGTACATTTTTAAAATTATTATATAGAGGACAGAGGCTCCGTAAACCAAGACAGCTTTCCATTGTCAAACTGATTATAGTTTTCGCACCAAGTACATTTAGGTTGGGGCTTAAAGATTATCCTAATTGAGCAGAATGTAGTCGACATGTTTTTGGCTCTTTGGACATCGTACTTTCACTTATTCACATTTCTGTGCAGCTCACAAAGTTCTGCTTCAAACGTTTTTCGTCACATGGGACCAAAAATAAGTTGAATTATTTATCGTAATCAGCCCAGCAATTTATTCCTGAATGCCTCAATTCATCATAAAAGGTGATTCATCGTAAGATTTGATTTTCAATAGGCTTTTTTTGACAGATAACGCGTGACTCCTAACAAACTGCTTTGTCATTTTTGTTCAGTATCGTTTGGCAAGTCATCATGGAAAGCCAGGCGACTCCAATTTTCATCGTATTTTCAGTGAATGGGCTCTCAATGAAAATCCAGAATTTTGTCGAGTGGTGACGCCCATTTCTGGCTCATTGGATACGTTAATAAACAAAATTTGCCGTAACTGGGCTGATGAGCAACCCGAAAAGTATCAAGAGCTACCCTTACATTCATTAAAAACAACGGTATGGTGTGGTTTATGGGCTGGTGAATACATTGGTCCATATATTTCTTCAAAAATGAGGCTAATAAAAATGTTACCGTCAATGGTAACCGTTATCGCGCCTTTTTAACGGACTATGTGCTTCCTTCAAGCCAATGGTCTCGGTGAGCTCGGCTTGTTTCAACAAGACGGCGCTAGGATCTGTACATCGCCTGAAACAATTGACTTGTTAAGAAATCATTTTGATGATTGATGGTAATTGGTCGCCTAGATCGTGCGATATCACACCTTTGGACTATTTTCTCTGCGGATATGTAAAGTCTCAGGTCTTCAGGAATAAGCCAGATACGATTAACGCTACACAAACTCGAAGTTCATTTGTAAATTGCTTCGATGTTATATCTTCCCCTAAGTCGGTTTTAACGACAAATGTTTTTTATTGAGCTCGCTTTTTAGAAATATTTTTATAACATTAATGCGAAGCCTTAAGCTTTATTGCACTTAATCAACTATTACAATCCTTATTGAAGTCGTGTCTAAGCCTTTGAAGAGAATATTATTAAAACAAATTTTAGTAAAGCCTTTGATTTCTCCATCTTCGCCCTTAAACCAAAAGTATTAAAATGAATGACAGTAGCAAATCCGATGGAGCGCTCAAACACAACTTCTGGGCCACTCTGTTACCATGCAGACACCTAATATTAATGTACTTAGTTTTGTCATCTTTGGAAGAAAGGTGAGAGAAGGAGCTTCTGTGATGAAGAGCTTAGATGTTCGGCACTCATCACGTCAGCCCCGAAAATCTTGCATTCCACAAAAACTCCAGCACCAGACTCCTGTCCGGTTTTTGAGCCATCTGTGAAAATACAATGGCAATTATTCTTTGGTTCAGAGTCTGACCGACGCCATTCCATTGCCTGAGGAAAATTGACGTAGTAGTTTTTTCGCATTAGGATTTCTGGTGTCATAGCAAGTAATCACTAACGCGTTTCCGCAAAAGCCTGTTCCACCAAACAAGTATGAGAGAAGTGGGCCAATCATAGCCCTATAGAAAGGACCCTTTTCAACATGCTTGGACCATAGAAGTTTTTTATCGGGGCTTACTCCCAGATATTTAACATCATCGGAGATCGGGATGTTGACACCTTAAAGCACGAGTTGATCCAGAACAGTGACCGTCCTCCTTCTCGTAAAGAAAACGTGGTTTTAAGCGAATTGTATGTCATCTTACTCAGATACCCGCTTTTATGTGTTCTCTTCACGTTCGTTCTCTCGTTTCCTTACCTGGTCCTATAAAGCTGCACAAGCCAGTCATACTCACACTCCTTTCACTGGCTTTTCAACCCGATGATACCAACTATTATAAGACCTTCTCTTTACTACTTTGAAAATTAATTAGAGCCCAACGTAGCCAAATGCCAATCTACAATTGTAAAGTCCTTCTACACAGTGAACCTATGTCAGCAATTCTATATCGATCAATCCCAGTGCTCAGTATACCTCCGAAGGAGTATGTTCTTTCGCCGCCTTGTCATCACCTCCGTATTTCAAGAACTCCGTAACGTCGGCGGCTTTTTTGTTCTCATAGTCAACCTCTTCTATGTAAGGTGACGGAAGGCAATAGTTTTTCCTTAATCGACTGCATTTATATACATAATGTAGAGAGAGAGTGATAGGGCAAACAAAAATATCAGAAGCTAGGGTTTGGGTCTTAATGTAGAAGAGAGTATGGCGGAAAGAGTAACGCATCGTTGAGACAAATGAGAAGTGTTTAACGCGCGTAGCTTTTGTCAGGCGTGACTTGAACTTTTTAGCACATGGTGGTCGGATGCTTGGCACACAACCTTTCATGTTAATCTGTGGTCCGCTCGCAAATTTCGTCCATATGCAATTGGGGAGCAATTTTACTATCATATAACTATTCTATGTAAGTCTACAAATTTTACTGTAGATGTGACTTCTATAAAAAAACATAAGGCAAGGCTACAGTCCGCTTGGGGCGAACAGTATGATACCCTATCCATATCCCTATATGCCCCAAAGAGAAAAGCATTAGCATTTTATTTTATTCTATTAAATTTAAAAAATAAAATTTTTTTTTGAAATATGTTGTTTGCGATATGTTGGAAAAAATATGGGCTAAATATCTTGTTAAACAGCATTTTAGTGAATTTAGTGAAAAACGCCCACAAAAAGTAGGCGTGGCAAAAAACTTTATATCACAAACTTATAAAAGAGGGCAGTGCCTACATATCTTGTGAAGGTTGTACCACTCTATCTCACTAACTTTTGCTTTAAAACGGTTTTTTTCTGAATTGTGGGCGTATTCAAAAATTGTTTACACTTAACCATTTCGGAGACCTGTTCCAAATTTCAGCTTCCTAGCTTAATTTTAAAGGTCTAAAAATTGCGTACGGACGGACGGACATTGCTAAATAGTCTTAGGATTTGTTCCTGATCATAAATATATATACTTTTATGGGTCTACGACGAATATTAAGGGGTGTTACAAACTATGTGTCAAAGTTAATATACCCTTAGGATAGGGTATAAATATATGAATATTAGTCCTAAACGGCCCATAAAAACGGACCTAAAGCCTATCTTCTCCAACCATTGTGTGTGCGATTATATATTTTCACACGAATGGAGGGACCTATAGTCTGATGCCAAATCCGAACCGCAATTTTATTTTTGAGAAGTTTCTCATGTTTGTCAGACTTTCGCAATAGGTGGTAGCCAAAACTTTTGTGTGACTTTCCTTTCTAGAAGCACGCTTTGAACGTTATTTTTTTTAAAGACAGGTAGTGATTTTAATAGAAAATTTTCAAAGGGACGTGAGGAGACCCCCTAATCCGTAAAAAAAAGTTATACTTTTTTGTTTTAACCCCACTTTTTCAATTTCAATTTTTTTTATTGTGCAAAACATATAAATTTGTAATCAGATGACATAAATATTGGTGAATAAAATTTCAAATTTCAGTGACTTCGTTGCTCCCTCTTTCGGAAGACATTTTGTGCATTTTGTTAGGCAGGCGCCTAATGTTATCAATGAAACCAAGAGAAAAAAAGAAATCCAAAGCAAATCAGATAAATAAAGCTGCATAACGATAAAGGCAAAAAGTGTAAATTTAGAACCAATAATTTTATTATAAATAGTTTAAAAATTTTTTTTTTTCGAATTAAAGTATTAGCATGTGCGAATTCGTGTTTATTAACCACTAAGCCACTGCACCCATGACTGTGACTCCTATAATGAACGTTTTTTTTATACAAGAAATAATAGTATATTCAATGTGGCAAAATTGACAGCTTTCATGCAACCTTCCTCTAGTCTCTCTAGGCACTTCCTAAAAATAAGGTCAACTATAAAATGTCTAAACGTCCACGTTGTTGTACACGTTCGCAAACTTTATCGCACCGTGCTAATTCTGAAGGCAAAAGAAAATCAACAAAATCAGCTTAAACCTACTCCCCTTTACTTTGACCATCAAATCTAAATCTTTGAAAATTCTATGTAATATTCTTGAACTTACCTTTCCTATTCATTGTGTTTATGTTTATTTTTCCACAAAAATAACATCAAACAGGAGTGCCCAAAAACCAAATACCAAGAATCGCTAATAAATTGCAAAATTTATGAAAACAATAACATAAAGATACAAAACAAACTGGAACGGGAATTAGAATGGCGCTGTTCTAGGTCTAAATTTACACCAAAAAAAAAAGAAAAAAAAGTGGTTCAATTCGAACCATCTTCCATTTCCTTTCTATTTCTATTTGTGCGCTGTTGTTCTTGTTCATGCTCGCGACTTTAATCAACACAACTTCAAATGAACACGAAAAGAACACAAGAATATAATCTCTGAGAAACACAATGAAGGGAAATTACCGCCTCTCAGTTTTGCCCATTCGCTTATGTAAACATTAAGCTTTACTTTTCTTTTTTTTCTTTTCCGTTCTCTCTAATTCTATTCTTGCGATTTTTTCGAAATCGCAGCTTAAAATCAGAACAAGCAAAAGTAGAAAAAAAAGCAACAACAACAACAATCATATACGTTTAAGGCTAGCTTAGGTTGAGTGTAGTATTTTTTGTATGCCTCTTTTGTAGATTGTACGAGAAGTTTGTGCTTTTCGTTTTCTTAAAATTATTTATGGTTGTATGTGTGTGTTTTTCTTAAAGATACTTTGATAATGGTAGTAGTTCCACATTCGCTTTTGCTGTTTACTTCGAAAGAGTTTTAAAGAAGATCAGTGTGGGGCAACTTGAGTGTTGCCATTTCAGTTTTTTCTCTCTACACTCGCCGTAAATTCAATATGGCGAAACCTATGTTTGCAAAAAGAAGTTTCAAACGGCTACAAATGAGAAAAAGAAAGGACAGATGCTGGTTCAAAGAAAAAATGTGCATAAATTGTCTTCAACCGAACTACCAAAACCGAAAAAAATCAAGTCCAAGTAGTTGAACACATGAATCAGCTGAAGAACAATAAGAAAGCAGTGTTCAGAATAGGATACTAAACTGCTACTTATGAACATTGCGCAAAGAAGCCTATAAGTGATTTCAAGCGGCGCTAAATTCCGGTATTGTCCAGAGCTCCAAACAATATACCTCGAAAGTTAGCATAGTCTTTTGCATACTGCCTCTAATTACGCATTTTAAGTTGGTTCAAATTCGAGGCGTAAGGCCGCTAAAGTGGTTCCCAAATTTTGAGGGTTTGAGATGGCTGGGAATGACCACTTAAAGCGAAGGTTAGTCCATCGCATTTAACCCATTCTTTCGAATGGTTATGGTTAAAATCTCTTCAGGAAATATTTAAACATGACAAAATCCAAAAAAAAAAAATTTATAAAGTTTTTTGGTTTCAAATTTTTTGTTACCCTTCGAATTTTTTTTTCGTGCCTAAAATTCATTAAAATCGCAACCTCTACGTCTGAACTAAACATTTATTTTTTACTTTACATCAACAAATTTTGGTTAACCAAATTGGCGACCTTAATGAATAATTTTTGTCTCCAGTCTTAATGAATTCTGTCCTCATATAAACTACATATAAACTTGAATGAAAAATTGTTAATGACAGAAATGTTTAGTCGTAAGAATAAGTTAAATAACAAGTATGATGGTAAATCAATAACATTATAGCTTCTTTACCGACTTTGACGTCAGCTTCCTGCCACTTCATCCTGCACAAATGTAGAGTTCTAGTTTAAGGTACTCGCGCATGTGTGTTAAGCATTGTTGCCTTTTACCCGAGGAGGCACTTCAACAATAAGTATCACCAACTACATCGAGCACCAAGGGTCCAAAACCAAAATCCAGCAATGGCGGGGCCGTCACAGAGGCAATGTTTAGCGTTGTTTTTACCCTCCACAAATGTCGCAGATGATTATGTCGCATAAGTCTAGTATATTTAGATATTTAGCAAAAGCGTTTTAAGAATATCTACCTACTGTCTTTGCATCGATCGCAGACTCAGTCATTAATGAAAACTTTTTCAGATTGAACTCCTATCATTCCATACGCCGAATTACTTAGAATCAGGCAAATATATCTCTGACTTATTTGTATATAAAAAAAAAGCAGCAACAATCATTTATTTAACAAGCTTCAACCTTAAACCGGCTTGACAATAACACAAAATTAAATCGTATCCAGAAATAATCACAACAAATTATTAACAGAAATATCATAACATATCGAACTAAAAATGACAGTTGACAGGTTTCAACAGCTTTCAACAACAATTAAGCTTTTACTTGTCAAAATTGTTGTGGGCTGATTTGATCTATACTCATTTATAGGTGGACTGTGGGATTCTAATTTGGTTCCGTTTTGTCTAACTTAGTGTTCCGTACTCTCTTAAAATTTATTTGAGCTGTCAATGATCGTCTGACAATCTATTGATTAGAAGAATATGTCACTTTACGAAATATCTACGAAAGTCATATGACTTATCGCATTAACTGTCAATTGTAAAAAGTCTGATAATTGGAGCATGTGAATGAAAGTCATGAGGGTGGTAGTCTTGTGAGACAGCAAATAGCTGTTTTGACATTCAAAATTTGTTTAAGAATTACGAATTTTTAAAGAGAATTAGAAATCTAAAAATGTTTGTGATCAATTATTGGAAAACGTGATAGAAAGTTGACTGTTGAAGACACATCCACACAGGTCTTTTTACAAGGAGTGATTTAAGGATTGAGAAAGCCGATTGGTGTCACTACAGACACAAATACATCGATCGCTTCATAATATGCGGAAGACCGATGTATATACTTATGTATGTATGCCTAATAAGACGAAATTCCTTATGAAATCACTGCACCTGAACCCTGACAGGTTTTGGAACCATCCGTGAAAATGCGACTTCACCCTCCCCTTGCTCAGATCGTGGCCGAAATCATTTTGAACTTGTGAAAAGTCGGCTTTGAAATTTGTACCCACTTGAATTTTCGGTATTATAAGATGTCATAGATTGTACCAAGAACCACTTCAAGTATGCACTTCTGAAGGGTACAATGCAACTTAACATACCGTTCTTTGGAGTTTAGTAATATTAGCATTGACATATTTGCGTGACAGCTTATTCCACCAAACAACCGATCAGATTCGCCTAGTTGTTAAATTGGTGAATAAAATGTTGGGAAAGGAGTGTAAGTGAAAATCCTTAATTTGAAAAGAAATCCTTCGAAGTGGAATAATTCTTTAAATGTCAGAAATGATGGGACGCAACAAATTTGTATTCACGAAAATGGGGTACTCTAATTTTATTTACATTTGGATATATTTTTCTATAGTATAGTTTTGTTTTAAGAGGCTAACGAAAGAAATATATAATTTATCTTTTATTAACTCACTTAGTTAATTTACTGCTTACCGTACGGATTATCAAAATGATTACGACGCAAGGTGGTATTCCTTCCCTCCCCTTCATTTCTTCTTTACTATCACCCAGTCTGTAACTTTATATTTAAAGTCCTCCCAGTGACAGCAATAAGCAGATCCGGGGTCCAGGTCTATTCTGAATTATATTTCCCTTTGGAACTTCTACTACTTTTACGTGCCCTCTATGCAGGCTTAATTCTACGGCCCTAACATATAAAAACTCCAATAAACTTAAAATTCTTGTAATAAAATTTAAAAAAAAAACAACGAAAAACAATTCCCCATCGCAGTGGCAACACCTTTCTTGCTCCAACTCAACTTCAAGCTCTTCTTAGGAAATCTGTTTTCCACACACACATTTCCTCCTGTCTTCCATTCCCTTCTCCTATTGATTTCAATTCTTCGTATATTTTTTTTTATTTCAAATACTCGTAGACTCATTGAATCACGATATACATTCGCTACACACACTCTTAAACGACGTGCTGACTTCAATTAGTTTACAATCACTAACAAGACGTTGGGTTCATTTGGTTGGGTTTCTTTTTGTTTTCAACATAAAACCCCCACGTACCTTAAGATATATAGTAAAAGTTAATGGATGGAGTAAAAAAATATACACAACCAGCTTCAAGCACACACACACACACACGTCTCCAATAAGTGAATAAGTAAAATAAAAAAAAAAAACGATCGTCGTCGCGATCATTTCGAGAGAGCCATAGTCTCTTCAGTTTATGTTTATACCTTCGTTCGTTGAGCACGACTTTTGTCAGTGACGGGGTTTTCATTGCTTCGTCTTGTCTTTATTATTTTCATCCTTATAACTAGTATCCCGTCTCGGGTTTCTTGTTAATAAAAAACAAAAAAATAAAATATAATTTTAAATAAAAAAAAAAAATTGCCCTATTGTAAAAATTGGCAATTGAGAAAACCTTTATTGTGATACCTATACCACCACCCTATAAGCATGGTTTGTTAATAACTTTGGCAAACTCTGAGCTTTGGTTTAAATTTCGTTAAGTTTTGGGTGTTCCTTACGTAAAGTCAAGAAGTAGTTTTGGATCATCAACTTCTACGGCCGTATTAATAACAAAATTTTCCAATTTTGTAATTCTTTTTGCTTTTTACTATTCAAAAACGTGACGTGTATTTGTGAGGAGGAGCTTGCCCTCGTGTGCTAGCTTTTTTTATTGCTGTTTTAGCGAAAAATTGTGACTTGTATCACAATTTATTTTGCAAGAAAATTAAGCTATTTCTGTATATGAAAATTCAGAAAGAATTATGAAATAAGTTTAAAACAAAATAAAGTGTAAATTTCTGAAAGTGATTTTTTTTAAAAAAAAGTGGCCCCTTCCCTAACCATGGAATACCTTTGCATTTTGAATGCCTTCGAACAGACCTACTACAATCGGATTAAAGAAATCGAAAGGGTAGCAGCTGCCGCTGCTGCTTCTTCCAATCATCGACATAATGGATTAAGGAATAGCAATAGTACGAATAGTCCCGGAAGTAACGGAAGCAGCAGTAGTAGCAGCAGCAGCAGTAGTAGTAGCAGTAATAGTAGCCCACCAAATCATTTAAATGTCGGCAATTCGTATCACCATCATCCACATCAGCATCCGGCGGCGACACATTCACATTTGAATGGTCATAATAATGCAACAAATGTTGCAAATAGTTTATTATGGCAGCCTTGGCGGGATTTCACTTCATCAGCAGCTGTTGCTGCTGCTGCAGCAGCACATCATCACTTCTATCAGCAGCAACATCAGCATCATCAGCAGCAGCAGCAAATTCATCATCAGCAACATCAACAGCAGCAGAGTTTGCAAAAAGGTTGGTCCTTTCGAAATTCTATTTTTTATGAAAGGTTCTAGGAATTGAAGCTAGGATGTTTGATTATGGCACATTTTTTGCTGGAAATTCTTAACAACTCTTAGCTCTTTTATTGTTTCTACTCAGTTTGGTGCTCAGCTTTAATTTATCTCCGTTTTGTTAGTTTTCCTTGTAAAATGAAAGTTTAGTAAAAAAAGAACGTAGTAACAAAAAAAACACGCCTAGTATTTTAGTTTTTTTTAATGAAATGAAATACGTCTTTCGTTACACGTTTATTACAAATTCGTTAGTCTCCAAGAAACGCTTTCTAATGGCTTTGTAACGTTGAGGGTTCGTATAACCCGTTCTATCCACGAACCATCAAAGCAATTTGTTCTACTATGTATTCCTATCTTAAAGCAATTTTTGCTGCAACTAATTCAACAGTAAAAGTGTATAGTGCAATTTTGTAATTTATAAAGTTGGCAATAAGGCGCATGGAAAAGGAATTCATTCATTCATTTAAATAGCCTAATTTTGGTTTTAGGACTTATAGCCAAGACATGCTCGAAAAAACAAATACTAAAACCAATTAATTTCTGCAAATAAATTTCGATCGGAAGTTTTTCGATCCATAAACAAAACCTATGTAGTCAGCAAAAGCCGTCAAAGAACGTTTAAAACTAGAATTTATATAAATCGAGAAAAGTATTGGTCCCAAAATTGAACCTTGTGGAACAGCTATTTTAATGTATGTCAAATTACTTACACAAATTTTGTTATCTTTCTTTTCTTTTCTTTTGTTAAATCTCAGTTTTTAGTTTTTCCAGCTTCCATAAAAGTTAACCATATTAAACGCCTTAGTAATATCCACAAAAAGACGATTATAGAATATCTAGGAACAATATTCCAATAGAGCATCTTCTGTTTATCTACCTTTCCGAAAACCGAACTGAACTGAAATTGAAGGAATTATTTTTATGTAAAAATTAAACAACCCCCGATTTCACTGCCTTTTCAAATATTTTCCTTATTGACTGAGGCAGCAAAATAGGCCTATAGATTTGTATCTCGATCGCTGACCCTTTTTTAAAAAGCGAAACAATGTTGGTACATTTAAGTGCTTCCGGAAAACTGAAAACTAATCTACTGATATCAGCTAAGACTTATCTTTAACTTATCATCCATACTGCTGTTATAATTTTGAACCTTTTCTATGAAAGACTTACATTGTAGTTATTTTGAACGGACTTTATCTTAACGAGTGATGTCAGGGAACACTACCTACTACCTTAGCATTTTCTGACCTCAGCCAGTTCTGAAGCTGAACTTACAGTGTATTATTGCAATCTTAGCTTCAATGTGATATCAGAAATTGGAGTGGTACTCACTCCCGTAAAATAAAACAATCACTCATATTTAAGTTAGTCGTAGAAACCTAGTTTTGCATTGTTCGTATACCGTTCGTATACCGGGGTTGTATCTCTATAAAGTTTTAAATCAAAATGACTAGGTACAGTTTAAGATCCAAGAACCGTCAATCACCTTTTTCAACAGATTCGAGTCAGGCTCGATTTATGGTCCAGTGTACCAGCGGGAAGGAATTGTCTAAAAATCTCCATACTTGACGTAAATTATTTCCTCGCAGATTTCCACTTCACTTCACGAATTTAGCGATTTAAAACTGAAGTCTATCTGAATTTAAGTCTTGGACCTGACTCATCACACGCTCCAGTTTCTTATTGATAAGTGATTAGTCATTTACAAGAGTTTCCCTTCCCTAATGCAAACCCTAGTAGTGAATTCTTACAAGGGTTTGCATTAGGGAATGGAAACTCTTGTAAATCAAGTTCAAGAATTTGTGACTCCCTTTTGAGTCTTTGGTTTGATTGGAAATTGACTTAATAATGCATGTTTCAAATTGACGGTTTTGGCTCCTCTTATCTTGTTTAGGATCCTACCAAGCTTTAGCCTTGATAACACCACCTTAAACCTAACCTAATCTTCCTAGAAACAGTCATCGAGTTTCTTCTTCCGTTCATCCTAATTCAAAGCGCACGCCCAAGAGGATTAAAAATAAATCAAATAAAATCACTCAGAGAACATATTCGATTTTTCGATTTTAAGAAATAACAAACTTCAAACCTGATATTAAATTCAAGTTTGCATTACCAACAACCAACAACCGATTCTAACATATTTTTATTTTTCCCTCCAAAACCCGAATACGTGCCAATTAAAATGTTTCCTTTCTTGAAAGCGTAATTATTTCGCTTACCGGTTATATTTTATATCAAATGCATCCCAAATTAGCAATATTAATTTGTTAATTGAATTATGTCAATGTTTATTTAAAAACACTTCTTTTATTTATTTGACTTTCTCATTACAATATCTTGTTTACCATTATGACTACCGCGACCGCATGTATTTGATTTGCTTGTTGTTGGCGCATGCAACCAACCCTAAGAAATCAAAAAAAAAAAAACTAAATAAAAAGAGTCAAACAAACAAAACCTATTCCAGTCAGGAAAATGTACACACGTTTTAAGATAAGAAAAATAAATAAAATAAAAAAATCAGAACAAAAAACGGAAACGATTGTATGGATGGAGGGAGTGTGAGTAATAAACCAACCACATGGTTGTTATAATAGAGCTTTGCGGACCTTAAACCGATAACGTATTTCATTTGAGTCACATTAGACACGGTGGCGATATTTTGAAATCATAGGGTGGCGACATGTTTATTTGGTTTCGGCTCATAGGTGAATGTCTCAACATTTATGTGGACGGAGCAGAGGTAGATTTTGCCAATAACGGGCTAGTTGAAAATTCTGGGAAAACGACATGAATTCGCGATGAATACAAATGGGAAGGTACACAAAGGTTTTTTGATTATTTAACTAAATTGCAATTCGTCACCTTAACAAGAATTTATATCTTTATATTTAAATATTATTTCCTACTAGCTGAATGCCCGGCCTAGCCCGTGTTAAAAGAAATCAGTTTAACCATCCAACTTAATATTTAAGGCTTTCAGTCGTGACCTACGAACTTAATCGTAATAAACCAAATACACCTGTAGAAGATGTTGTAAGTAATTTTAAAACCATGTTTTTCGTGTTTCTTCTGGCATTACATGTTTTGTTTGGCAGTGGTGTAACCATTCCGAATCTAAAAAAAAACAAAACATCACTCTTCTCGAATATGCACTACATTTTGCAATTTCTATATGGCAATGCTTTAAAGCCAAAATTTTAAGCATTTGGCCTGAAATTATGAATTTAAACTCTATGCTATTAAATGTATTCATACAACACAGTACAATTTATATAGCTTTCTTTAAATTGTATTTGTTCTTTTTGTTAATAGGAGAATTACTCATACCAAAAATTGCATAATGAATTCTTCTTATTATTGTAGAGAGAACGATAGTCGGCGATAAAAAAAATTTGGAACATATTGTTACCGTTTGACTCGTATTTGGAATGATAAAAAGTTATTCCCTATAACTTATTTTTCGATTTAGCTTATTTCATTTCTTATTACAAACTGATTTCACACTAATTTGCATTTTAATCTTTTATTTAACTCTAACCTATTATAAAATGTCGCACTTCCTTTATTGCTGTATGAAAATCGTGCCGCTTTTCAGGCGTCCTTACTCGCTCTATATTTAGCCTCGATTCTGTGTTATAATTATGGTTGGGGATGGCGCTTTTTATGTAAAAATTTTACTTATGTCATCACTGGCATAGTATTTGTGTTTTGATGGCATGATATTGTAGAACTGAAAGTCATTGTAAGCAAATTTTAACATAAGTTTAGAAAATAAATTGTATTCATGCACCTATTCATCACATGGTCTACCTATTTTCCAAATTTCAGCTTCCAGGCTTTTAAAGTTTTCCAGTAATTTTCATTTAACTCACAATTTAGTAATTAAAAACTCTTATCTTACTGATTTGGTTGGAGTACTGAATCATCTATCAACTATTATCTCCTTCAATCTAGATGGCGCCATATTTAATGGGTAACTTCAATGTATGTCACAACTATTATAGTTCTTTTGTTGTAATTATAATCTAAATTGCGCCGATCTTGACGGCCAATCTAGATGGCGCTGTTAACTGAAAGTATTTATAAGTCGTCTTGAAACTAAAAAAAAATATATTCCTGCACCTTTTTAGGCGATTAAGAGAGAATTAATTTTATACTAGGGTACTTGGGCGGGAAGTTTTGCTACTCCCATCGAAAAGTGTCTATACCTTAGTGATTGCACCTCTTTCTGATGCTTTCAAAAATCTAAACAAAAAAGGCATTACCATTTCGCTTTTTGGTCTGGCATAATTGTTATCAAAATACCAAAATGTGCGGCTACGACCGCCTCAAGGTCTCATCTTCTCCTATGACATAGTTGCTTAGGTGGACTATTTAATGTGTCCTTCATAGGTTTAATCATATTAAATGTCGTCAAAGTACTTCAAGTGGTTCACGAGTCTCTGAAGCGCATAGGTTGGTAGGTGAAGTGGACGGTGTCTGGCACTAGCCAAGTTGCGCTTAATCGCTTAGTCGCCATTTTAAAACCACAATTCATCTGAAACTATAGATAATAGGGTGAAGGTGAATAGAAAAGCGCAAACTTTAGTCCACCTAGTGGAGTAGATAAAGGTGATATCGTTGAGGCCGATGTCTGAGATGTCTAAACGGTCGTTAAACGTCATTAACTTCCTCACAACTGCGGCAGTGGGTATTATGGGGTATGCCGATCTTCGCAGCGTGTGTGCCTACTGCCCATTGGGCCGTGCTAACGGCAACCAGCCAACGACGTCTTTGCGCGTTCTGCTTATAAGGCTAAGGGTGTGTATGGGCCACGTCTTCCTTAAGATGGAGCGATTCGTCGAACTACTCCACCTAGTCTCTGCATTCGCCTTTAAGTGCGAGGAGATTACCCCTTCACAGAACCTAATGTGTGGTGGGTAACCTTAGCATAGGATTCGGAATGTTAGGAGCCGTGTCTGGCCAGCTCGTTGGCTTTCTCATTCCCGTCTATGTTTCTATGATGAAAGTGATTCTGTTTCGCCCCGCCCTGGCCAAAATCTCCCTACACACCTCAACAAGCTTCTAAGTTGTCCTGGTTAAGATGAGGGCCTTGATCGCCGTCTGACCATCGACAAAGATAGCTATGTTGTTTCTGGTTGACGTACTATTTAAAAGTATCTTACCCGCTTTCCTAATATCCTTGACTTGCGCCTTGAAGACTTTGGATGAGTTCGCGTGCCGGAAGGATAATAACGTGTGCAGTTCGTCTGAAAAAACGTCCACCCCACTTTCTATCTTTAAACCGTCAGTGAAAATAGTGAAAAGAGGCTGTAGCATAGTTTTGCCTGAATGATCCGAAGCAAGGAAACGATTTATTTGCTGATGAACTCCTCTCTATCTGCCTCGAGGAGAGATTATTAAAAACACCTTCTATATCTAGAAAGGAGGCTAGAGTGTATTGATGCACATGTCTATTGTCCTGACGACTTCGTGCAAGGCTGTCTCTGTGGACCTACCTCTGAGGTGGGCATGTTGAGACTTGCATAGTAGCTACCTGAGTAGGACTGACCTAATCTGGAGGTCTAGGATACGATCAAGTGTTTTGGGTACAAAAGATGCCAAGTTTTATAAGGTCTAAAGTCCTCTGCGGACTCTTGACTGCACTTGCCTACCTGTGGTATGAAAACAACTCGTACATGTCTCCATCACTGGGGTGCTTTCAACACAATTTTATTGTTTAATGTTTAAAATATTTCCAAACTTTGAAAGCACTTCAAATCGTCCTTGCAATAAAGCTAGCACCAATGAAAATTTATGAATCGCTGCTCTACTTAGTGCAAAAGTTTGACTTTTTAACTTGGATTGGAAAGGTTTCGCGTTTTAGCTATCGTGTTTTCTTTTTACCTCCTCATGTGCCATCAAAACCACGTCACTCCATTCGGATACCTTTGAATATTCCTTATAGAGAAATAATGCAATATTTAAAAAGAACATAGAGACCACCATCAATTTACTGAAATATACGTACCACATTTATCCAACACCACCAACATACATATGTAACAGGAAAGACTAATAACTACTCCACACCTTCATTCAAAACGTCGAGATCACCGCACCGCCACTCCTTATTGATTACTTTTTTTTGCTTATTTTCCACTCTTTCCCTCGTGATATCCTTTTATTAATGAATTCCCTTCCTCTTTCCCTCTTAGCACCGCTCGCGCGTACTTTCAAATATATTTCGATGTTTCCCGTGTGTTTTTTTTTCTTTTGTTTTCATTGCTCTGGGATCACCTTCTAAACCTTGTAGCAGTTTACATTGATATTCAAAAACCGGCTCATTAAAAAAAACAAAAAAAAAGCCCCCCGCGGTTTATCGACTCTCTATACATCTATATACTTCATCTCTATTCCAAACATTAGCTTGGACATGTCCAAAACGAGGAAAAGAAAAATGAAATAAAATTAATGTCGACGGACGTAATAGATGGACTCACCAAAGTAAAATAGACAAAAATGATTGCAAAATAGCAAAATAAAAATGGTTGACATAACAGCGCAATGTATTTGAATACCAAAAAAAACTCAAATTTGCATAATTAAACGATTTAGTTTTTTTTTTATATTTTTCGTGACGAACTCGAATTAATTTGTCGCCTTGTCAGGGAGACTGTATGTTAGTATAATTTTTTTTTTTTTTTTAATTGAAATTCAATTTTTAATTCACTTTGGTGGGAAACAAAATGTGTTAATTCTATTTTTTTCCCCCAATTTCGTATGCGTAAGGAGAATTTGTGTGTTTATTATTTTTTTTTTCTGTTTAATAAAATATTGCAAATTTATGCATATTTTTGCGCTGAAAAATGAACTGTTATTGTTTGAAAAGTTCCACACTAAATTGTGTGTATGTTTTTACTATGAATTTAAAATTTTTAGAGCAAACGGAAATGAGGCGCCGAGTTGACGGCAAGAGACAACTTTTCGAATGGGGAATTGATTATGGACGTGTTAATTAAGATTTTTCGGTTTTGGTAAGATTGAGTAGGTCGAAGTGGAATTAATTCATGGGTGTAGCGAAATTTATTTCAATAAAGGAAAAACAAAAACCATTAATTTGAAGATGAACACGCGTGCATAAAATGTCACTTTGACAGGTAATAATGTAAGTTTAGTTTGTTTGCGAGTTGATCGCGCGAGAAAGTTTAAGAGCAGCCTAAATCGTAGCCGTAATCGACGTCGTAAGAAGTTTGCGATGAATATATTTTCGTTTATCTACAAATTAAAAAGAATAGAATAGGCTAAAAAGGCTTTTTGTAGTTAGGTAATCTGTTCGACCTTATTAGCAATTTTTATCAAAAAATAATTGTCTGATTACTATCAGATTTTGTAACGATAGTGCAAACATTTAAACCTCAAATTTTGCATCTGGTGTAATATATAATAAGTTTAAAAACGTCTGCTTTGTCGAATGGTTGACTATTGCAAAGATAATCAATCAAAGATTCACTCTCATTCACGTCCTTGCATTTTCCGCAGGGTATGCGATGCGGAATGCCTGACTTGGCTATAGTATTTTTTGTATTAACGGAAAGATGCTTTCAAAGAAAGCTTGGCAAATCTTGCGCTTGTTGATACATATTACGAAAGCGTTTGATATGGTTGTTCATAACATTCTGTAATCCCATGCAAATGCTCTTAGCAGTCCTTAGGTAATAAATAAACAAAGGTCTGCAAAATATTCCTTTTTTGTTTTTGTTGTTTAATATTTTTCACATCTTTCCTCTACCCCATTTTTCCTGGCAGCTACTCCAGAGATCTAAGCATTACATTTGGCTCAACGAACCATTTCTTTTGCTAAAATTCAACGGCTGGTAAAACGTTAATAATTATATCACGTGGAACTCAAATTTTTTTTTAAAATTAAAGTAGTAAGGAAGTTTAAGTACCGGATTCGAAACACTACTGTTTGACCCATCTCATTTCGGTACAAGGTACTTACGCGCTTTTGGCTAAGGTGGCTTTAATACTTTTGACCCTGTGAATCACTTCATGTTATACTGTTGAAGTTCTAGTTCTAAGAGTTAGTTCTTCGTACAGCTTATTATAGAATCTTACCTTAAAACTTGTACGAACTTATCATACATTATTCCAATTAAGAGCCATCTAGACTTTGATCATTCTATTTTCTTGTTTTATGTTTATACCTAAGTGGCAGTTAACACTTTTTATCGGTATTATAGAACGTATAAAAAATATATGCGTTTATTTGATTCACTATGAAGAGCCTCTCTAGACAATACTTGACAGTTGATACTTAAATACTTTAATCTTTTATAGGACAAACAAATATCATACATTAAATACTTCCAAGTGACAAGAAGTTTTGTCTGTTGACTTAATCAAATACTTTAAAGGGTAGCAACATAGTTGCCCTATAGAGGCTTTAAAAAGAAGTGATAACGTTCTTTGTTGGCATTCAGTATTGTGCGAAAATATACGATTTTCTTTTCAGGAATACTCGCTTGTAATGTTCAGCTGATCGTTAGACCTGGGGAGTTTATACATATCTCGAGTTTTGTTTTGCTTTACCGGCTCGGATAATATATGCATAATGAATCAACGCTGTTGAGGACAGTTGCCAAACAACTAATTAATTTAGTAAGATCTTCTGCAACATCTTCTTAATTGGAACGTATAACAAGCTGGGTGAAGGATTTTTTATAACCAAGCTTATATATGTTTAGGAACAGCTTAATACTCTCTATGGTCGACATCAGAAGATTCACTTACAGTCCTTTTGCATCGTTTTCCTCTGTACCTTAAAATAATTAAAATGGGCTGTTTCTCTCCAAGTATCTAAACATCTCAAAATCCTTTAGACTTCCGGGTACTGCTACTGGCAGTGTTTTTCAGGCGGAGCTACCTGCTGAACGTGAAGTCTACTGTCAAACTAAACTACACACTAACATAGCCTAGGAGCAAAAGAAATAAAATCTGGCTGCCAACATTCAATACGCCAACTAAATTAAATATAACCTTAAAATGAGTGCCTAAATTCCGAGAAGAACTCGCTTCGCTTGATTTATTCAAGTCTACCCTCTTTGGGAAACCTTTATGGAAACGAGAAAGCCGACAAGCTAGCCATGCTCAGTTATATATTGCTCACTTGTGGAACCATAATCATATATCGCACAGATCAATAAACTATTTCATTACCTGTCCAGACCAGAAAGAGCGCTCTAGGGAAATACTTCTATACATCTATTTTCGCTTTGGTCAATATCTATTCACAAAAAAAATATGCGCCAGCCGTTAGTCAAAATCAAACTAAAAAAAATTCAAAATTAAACGGACAGCTCCTAAAATATGGCTTCTCCAACCATTGTGTGTGCGAAGATGTATTTTTTGACACGACTTAATTTTCGAGAAGCTTTTCATGACAGTTCTTACTTTTGGATGTTTGTCAGACGTTCGCAAGAGGTGGGGTAGCGTATAATAACTGTAAGGTGGTACGGGCGCGATTTGAACCAACAACCCCTCGTTTAGTGTTCCAACGCCCTTAACCACTGCACCCATTTAAATCAAACTGAGTGTGACAGTCGATTCTTAAATGGGAAACTTATAGATTATTCCATAAGTAAAAATATCTTTGTAATTGAGCGGTGTAGCACTACCCCATATTTTCATTCATGAGGTTTTTAAAACCAGGCGAAGAGCTTTTAAAAAATAAATTAAGTCTAGCGATCTTTTGAAGAAACAGAGATTTTCTATCGACCTGTCTTCAGGTCCCGAAACAAATGCCAATGTTAATAGTGTTTGAAATAAAACTGTAGCTTAAAGCTGAGAGTAAATTGCAATGCAACAAATCGGCCTTATTGTATGCAACGTAACCTCTTCCCTTACTTTACAGTATACTTCTATTCGTAAAACTTCCTTACCACGCAATCCATTAATCAAACTTTAAAAGAAAAAGGAAACAAATAATCACGCACAAAACTTTAATCGCGCAAATGTTCCACGAAACAACGACGACTTCTATGGAATTCAAAAAGGAAAGATCCCAATCCGTAAAAAATTCCAAAGATTGCAATTATCTGCTCACGCATAGTTCGCTCTCTCGCTGGCGACCTCCAATCCAATTCCAAAGGCACAACGCAAAACAACCACTGTTCGCTATGTATCGCAGTTCATTCTTGAAACTGCTACTACCTCACAAGTCACGTATCTCCATTCCGTTGTACGTTCCTTATCTCCTATCGAAAAGGGACTCTTCATTCTCCTTCCACCAAAAAAAAAAAAACAAAAATGTGTAAAAACGAATTTCGGAAAATAAAAATTACGGTTGCAGCAATAAAAATTCAGATATTTTTCCAAGAAGGCCCAGACGCGATGCACATAGCACCCGTTCGTTTGAAAACCAAAAAAAAAAAATACACAAAAAAAAAAGTTCTAAAGTGGAGCTATAGGGCCTTGCCTTTCCCCTCCAGTCTCTGCCTCTACAATCTGCCGAAAAGAACGGCCTTGTAGTTGACCTTATGTTCATTTTCATGTTGCTACGCCGCGAACAGAACAACACAACCAAAAGCAATTTATAACCCAATCACAAGATACAAGACCGGGCTTCTTCGTGGTCCACCCGCCAGTCCCCTTCATCCTCTCAATTTTAGTCTTTCTGTGTCCCTTCAATGAATCTGCCTCTTGAAAATTGAAAGAAGTTGTTGAATTAAAATTGGATACACGCCTGTTTGTCGTCGTCGTTGGGATTGCGATTGGGAACTGCCGCACATCGTAGTTGATGATGAGGAACAACAAGAAAAAAAATAACCCACCAAACAGCTTCTGTATTTCACGTAGTGACCAATAAATAAGATAACCCGCGCGCGCACATAGGACCGACAAAAGCCAGAGAAAACAACAAGAAATATAATTTATCTTAAAAGACAAGACCAGAAGCAGGAGAAGTAAGGAGGAGGACAATGACGACGACGACTAAGGAAAGAAACCGATGTGCTCCCCAGAACGTTCGGTTTAAAGTTGTTGTCTGTTATTGTGGCCGTCACTTCCACTACTGTGTCGGCGTCGACCATTATCAACAGAGTTGCACCGCAGAAAGAGGAAACACTAAGATATGAAAGACAGAAAGAAATAGTGAAAGAGAGAGAGAGAGAGTACGGGGCACAATTGTGGTAAACTGGGAACTGGATACCAATTTTTATTACATATTTCCGGCCATCATTTCTCGTTCGATTTTTTTTTTTTTTGTCTTTTTAAATTTTGTTTTGTCCTGCTTAATGAAAGTAGACGCACGCTGCAATTTTCTTAGTCTTTTTGGTAGAGTGGGATTATATCATTTTTGGTGATCGTATTTTGTTGGTTTAGGGTTTTTGGTTTTAATATTTTTGTGTAATGAATGCAAATTACCGTTGATAGTCTCTGACTGATACAGCCTTTTATACTCTTTATCTCAGTTATCAATCCAAGTGCTCCGGTATTCAGATTGGAATGACCCTTAAAACGGAGGTCATCTCATATGCGACATCAACCACGCCTGGCTAAAATAGTATAGCCATAGTGTGAGAAAACAAAGGCTTTAAGTGCTTCTAAACTGAAGCTGACATATTTCATTGCATACCTTTAGGTGTAAACATTTGAAAGAAGTAACAAGGTAGGATAGATATTGTGGCTCTCTTGGATGCATTTTGTAGCCCTGCCGCTAGTAGTTTGAGTTTGGTGATCAGCAGTTAAGGGGTCGGTTCCTATTCGCCGCCATTTGCTTTTTGTATTTTTTTTCTTGCTTCAATGCGAACCATTAATAGGGGATATCTTAACGGATATCGTTCAATGTTAACCTTCCGTGTAAGAGTTCTTAGCTCTTTAGAAAGACTAAAAATGTTTGTGATCTAAAACCGGTTTGTCTGCGGCGAAACCTACGGGTTGAAACCGGTAAACAATGTAAACACAAAAATAGATACAAGGCGTAAACGGCACATGCAGGATCCCAAGCCGAACAGCAATTTGAAATGCTTCTCATGATAGTTCTTACTCTTAAAGTTTTTTCAGACTTTCTTAAATAAAAATGTAATGTCTTACCGCGGCCAATTGTAACCTGTAACCTCCAAAACAATGGATTAATTACAAGAACCTTATTAATATATCTATATCAAAAAACCTTCAACATCTCGCAACTAACTTAAGCTTAGGCCCTACATCTCGGCAAAGTAGCTTTCCTAAAAAACCTATCTATATACTCGTGCTCTTCTTGACTCTCGCAACACCAATGTATATTTCTTGCTTTAAACATTATATCCAATGCCATCATATAAAGGGACATAACTTTTTAAAACAATTCAATGATACTACCAAAATGGAATGTCTCCACCATAAAATAATAATAATAAAAAAAAACAAACTACCCCTATTAAAAATCGATCTCGCCTTCATAAAAATACATTCCACAATGACCAGTCATTGCGCGCCGCATTTCGAATCTGACATAAACCCACTGTGGCTTTAATATGGCGCAATGACCATCTCCTCCTGAAATGAGATTTTAACAAAAATGCATTCCATATAGCTTTTGCGAAACAAAAAAAGACATCGATGCGCAGCGCTTCACCAGAGATTGTGTTACGAAAAGAAGACTAGTCGCCATGTCGTGTACATTCAGAGGAAATTCCAATCCGCTTATAATGTTGCATGTGGCATCGATGGTATGTGGATTACAGACACAAATAAAAAAATAAAACCTTCAACCGTGTTCGGCCTACACTGTTGGCGGCCACCAAGTGGCCTGGATAAGGTGAAATTCCAATCCTTGTACTCCTTGCGTTTACACGATTAACATTCCAGAGTTAATTCTTTTGTACCACAACGGCCGTGCTCTTCTTCTTCGTCCCAAAGATGTGGTGCATTCGGTTCTTAATTTATTTTTATTTTTGTTTTCTTTTCACTGACTTTACGTGCTAGTTGCGACCATAAACATCAATGTAATGAACGGGGCAACAGGGAATTGTAAAAAGAACAAGAACACATTTCGCGAAATTCCACAATCCATTTTATTGGTTAGCCCCACGCATGGTATTTTTATTTTTATTTTTTTGAATTCCAGAATGGATATTAATCTGATTTCGAATTTTACAAATGCAAATGTCAGAGATGCGCAGTTGCGGATTAAATGAGGTTTAAAAGATTTTTTGTGGCAAAACTTATATATTGGAGATTTGGAAAACTTTTGGGGATTGGCAGATGTTTTCATATATTTGTCATCTTTGCCAACTGTTGAAATTGGCTCAAGTTTTCCGTTTAAGGTAACCTGGTATCTATACGCATTGTTGACTGCAAACGATATTATTTCGCCCATAGATTTTTCACAGACCAAAGCATTAATTTTAGATGGAGTTTCCATCGGCTGAGTTAGAAAAGTGTAATACACATTCAACTTCTCTGGAGTTGCTATTGCTGTTGGAAATAGATACATTCTGGTTCATGGTTGAACCAGGACATCACCCTTTTGACTACATTTTTCCCCGGGGTTCGAAGGTTTGCTCCTTTGCATACGTGACAAAACCAACTGAGCCTGGTCGTGCTCTAATTTTTACGAAATGGATTCTTTAACATAAAGGCTTCCTCATCATCTTCATCTCATACTGCGACAAAGAGCCTTATTTTTTGATTAGGGCTTAAGAGTGTTTCAGACATTTTGCCTAACCCACGCTTAAACCTCGATTCAGAAGTCGTATGAATAAAATCGACGTAGCAAGGTACCCTCTTATTTTCAAAGTCACTTCCCAAAAATTTCAAATAAAAAAAAACAAATCCTGGTTCAACCACGAAGCCCTCTGGCCTTCGCATTTAACTTGGTTTCATTCCGACACGTTTCCAATAAATACGGGTACACCAGAATGTGGGTATTTTTGTTGGTTTTTTTTTTTGCCATTAATTGCACACATCACCATGTGGCTGGATCCAACATCCGGACCCTCCAGCTAAACATTAAATAGAAATAAAATTTACAAAAAGTTGCTTTCCCAGCCTCTCTGTTGTCCTCTCTCTCACAAATTAAATTGTGCAGCCATCCCGCAGATAGTGAATCTTCCTGCTTCTCTTGTTTTCTTCGCCCGTGGGCAAGATTCGATAAATTCTCTGCGCAACCACCTCGCTCGCAAAAAAAAAAAACAAAAAAAGAGCATTTCGAACTCATCCATGCAAAGTAAGTCCGTTCTCCGTTTTTTACGCTTTTCTCCATTGGTTGGGGAGTGTCTGCGCGCGTGATTTTTCGATTTATAGTCTTGGGAAGTGTATTTTCGTTTCGAAATTATAGGATTGTGTTGGATATCTGGCTGGATAAAAGTATCCCATTCATCTTTTTCATTGCGCGATTTTTTTTTTTTTGTGCCGATCAGAAGGGGATCACAAAACCGGATCGGTGAACGGAAGTCATTTCGATAATTACTTGTCACCAATGCCAATTCCTATTCGATTGGAAGGAGAATTGTGTGTTGGTTTTTATTTTTTTGAGTGGGCGAACTCAAAGGAAGGAAATATTTCCTGTATATTGATTGGGATTTGGCGTGTCAAACGTTCCACAAATCTGCCAAATGTGGGGGCTAGGGGCTAGGAATAGAATGCATTTATTTTTTGTTTAGGAAGTTCTATAATTGTATGTCTGTGTGGGTTGCAAAAAGAGATATGTTCTTAAGGGGGCTATGGAATGTTGTGATGATATCAGCATCTAATTTGATGAATTTGAAGACGTCATGAAAAGTTGGTGGAAGGTGGAAAATTTATATTTTTTTAAGACGCAGATTTACAAAACTTAGTTAAACTAAAATGGGCTCTGCGTGCTTCAACAACAATAACAAACGCCCGACATGAGTCCCCTCTCTCGGCATTTATTATAAGAGGGTGATAATTCGCATACGTTTTTAGTTACTACTTAATAATTTTTTGAATTTTAAAATGAGAACCAATCTTTCGACATAATTTTGAACTTGGCTTTGATTTGATTTTCATTGCAAAGATACCTCCACGGGCCTCAAAATTGGGGGTGTTCTGACCAGAACATATGGCCGATGTGAGGACCCAACCTTCCGTTTCAATACCTACTTAAAATAAAATTTAAAATTCGTTACTAGACAGCTTCACGAAGTTTTTTTTTTAACTCGAAAGGACTAGGAGTTAAAAACGTTTTAAAATTAACAGAAATGATAAGAAAAAGGTATTTTCGCATGGTATATTACAATTTGTAACTGCGAGTACTAAATCTTACCTCATTTGAGCTGTTTCGTTACCTCTTCAATAACTTTCAATATAATTCCTGTATTCATGCTAAAATTACCATCTAAGCCTCACGTTGGGCGCCATTGTTAAGGTTTCCAATTTTTTTACATACATATAACAACAATGTTCACTTCGACTTGCAAAATTCAGGGTCACCCATTTAATTGTCTTCCTCTCTATTCCCGAATTCTTCCGACAATACAATTGTGAAACCATTTAATTACACCGAATTCGAGAGTATCTCTTACTGAATCTTTGGCCTCTGTCACTATCTTTCTCTCATTAAATTCAAATGTGAGAATAATAAAATTAAAAGGTGAATAATCCGCCGCGCGCGCGCGTACACTCATAATAAAATCATTTCTTAATTTTTTTCTTTTATTTTTTTGCCCTTATTTTGTTTTTCTTTCTTTCTTATTCATTTTCAAATCTGAAGAAAATGTTCCTTTACGTCTTTTGTCTCCGACTATGTGTTTGTGTTGCTGCCTTTTACGCGCCAGATCAGCATCATCTTTAAATTCAACTTAAATCTAAGAGGAGTATCTGCACACGTCCATTTGGTAGGTAAATACATACATACATTTACATATTTTGTATCTCTGTATCTATGCAACATTATATATTTGTATATATTTGTTTGCGCGCTACAAACGCGCTGTGCACAGCATACAAACTCTTCGAAATGATTTTATCTGTTTGGTTTTTAAAGCGTAACTGGGTAGCAAACTAGTTTTTAAAGAGTCTTATTTCTTTTATTTTTATTTTTTATATCCACTTTTGTATTTTAGTTTTTTGTATTCGTTTCTGTTGTCTTTCGGTTTCTTGACGGTTTTTCCTTTAACTTATTGGCCATTCATTCATTGAAGATCATGTAAATGGAGGGATCTTGGAGTGCGGCAGACTGAGGCTTTAGAGCGAAAAACGAGTACTTTGAGTCGTGTTTTATTTTGTTGTTGTTGTTTTCTTTAGAAAACGAAAAGAAAAAAAGTTATGCATTTTGAATATGAATCATGACACCCACTCGAGATGGATAGAGAGTACGACGAAAACGAAGACGACGAAAAGTGCGTAATTATTTTGAGGCTCTTTTATTTTACAACTTTTGTGGGTTTTTCTTTTCTTACGGATACAGAGAGCAGGTAAAGGTGTGTTATAGTTTTTTTTGTACGAGTTTTGATTGGGATTATAGACTGTTGAATAGCTGTGTGATCGTGATGTGATGAGATTAGAATGAGTAGACACGATGGAAGTGGTGGGTGGAGATGGTATTGAGTAATGAGAGTTGTAACAATGATGTTGCTGGCTTATTTGCTTTTGTAACATGAAAGGAAAATATGTAAATTAATTAAATTGGTTTATATTGGACTTAATTTAACTTAAGATTAGTTGGCGCCATGGTTCTCGGGCCTTTTAGTATCTGTTTTACTAATTTGTATTCTATAGAAAAGATTTTTTGTTCATTCAATGCACATGTAGGTAGGAGACGCACGATGTAAGTCTCAAATTTTAGTGGTTTTTGATAATATTTTTTTTGTCAAATCGTACTTCCATCTGAATTATAACCTCTGGGACCCTTATGTACGGAAATGGAGAACTATTTTCGTACTCGAAGCAAATCAATTAAATGAAGTTAAAAACTTACTAAGCTTTTTTAAGTGGTTCCAATATATATATTTTAAGAATAAACTGCAACAAAAGAATCAAGTTAGACGCCATTTTATTCAAGCAAAAAAAACCGCGCGACGATAATTTCACATTATTGTCACTGTCATCGCTAAAACTCTCTTAGTGCTCGTCGCAATGTCTCCTGTCTATCTCTGATCAAAAACAATATACGAATTATTTCAAAAATGCACATCAATTCTCTTTCCTTTAAGGACAAGCGCATACAGAACATATGCGTATAATGCGACGCAGCACTCACGAGCTGTAGTTATCAATTCTTAGAAATGACGTCAAATGTTACACTTCACTTTGGCTTTCAGTGCAATCCGCCATTTTAGAAACCAATTTAGAAAGACATAAGGTCCATCAATCCTCTAACGCCAATGTTAGCTCAATAGATTTTTAACATCCGGTGCTGAGCTTATTATTTCCATGTTCAATACTTCCAATTTCGACAGCATATATTTCGAATGTTGTGTTTTGATACGATTTTGGAAGATATATTCACTTTAGAGAAATTTACTGTAAAGTTTTTGCTCTTAAATTCAGTATGGTTTGTAATGTCCCGAAGTTGAAAGCAATTTGATTCGGAATTAAATGGAACACTAGGACTCAACAGGAGAAACTCAATGACATAATAAAATATTGAGTTCTGCAAGTATCAATCAAGTTACAAGTACTAAGCAAAAGTGATCCATAAAGGCGCTAAAAACCTGCTTAAACAGGCCCACAGTCAAAGCCACTATGCACTGATTCGGTTTCAAATACAGATCAAAGTGCAACTTACGGCGAAACCTTCCATGACTGTGGGTTAAAAAATCGTATTGCTATTGCAAATGTTCTCTATCCTCCTTTTTTTTATAAAGCTTAGTGACGTTGTGTGCTGTGTATAATTTGATTAACCATCTCAGTTCTTGGATTATATTGCATTCATTGAATACCTCTAAAGTCAACTAGTTATAATTATGGAGTACAATTTTTGTTAGCAAAAACAAAATAGGCTCCGTAGTAGAGTGGATCAAGGGCAGGTTTGAGATTTGACGTTACACTACAACCGAAGTTATTGCAAGTTTCTACTCTTAAATCTCTGTTTTGGTAACCTTGGAGCGAATTTATCTTCTAAAGCAATATAAGATAAAGCGGAGATTGTCGACTTTAAAACGTCTAAACCTGCGCCTCCTTTCTCACATTCTTTAAAAAAATGTTTTAACCATTCAATGGCACTCCTCCACTGTGTTGACACCTCTCAGGACCTTCCTACCAGCACAAACACCTATTATTTAATTAATTCACATCACAACAATGAACCCACAATTATTGTCCACCAAACTCAATCAAAACACTTTACGACAGTTGGATGCGCGTTCCTTGCATATCAAATATGCAACGTGAACAAAAACAAAACCCGACTCTAACGACCGACCAACAATATTCACCTCTCTTAAAACACCCACTTCGAATTTTTAATTGCCTCCATACACACACCCTACATTTGTGACCGGCAACCACGGCATGACAGCCATCTTCATTCATTGTCAAGCCACTTCCTTGTTTAGATATCGCAAATCCATCCATCCGCCAAATACGGGTTAATAAAATGCAAAATGCAATTCTGTCATTCCGCAGCAATTCGCTAGTACATTGCATAATGACAGCTACTCTCTGCCAGCACCATCTATTGACAGAGTGTGAGACATCGGAGACCCATCGCTATTACGTTCGAGTTTTAATTAAAGCCCACGCACTATGAGTCGGTCATTTAATTAACAATGTAAGCACGCGGTATGTGCCTTTGCTTTTGTGCTTGTTCTTCACGCTTCTGTCCCCCACTTTAAGTTCTTCCGTTTTCGGCCATCAACGCTTAATGGTATGGTGTCGGTATTGTGGCCGACAGACGCGACGACATGTTCCGCCCATGATGGAACAAATCTCATGGCGGGTAAAGCGGTGTTTAAGGTGATGGCCAGCAGCGTCGACTAGACATTAACATTTTGCTTTTGTACAGACAGTCAATGATACTTGGCTTGTATTCTTTCCAACACTTCCGGTATCCATTATCGTTGTTTGACGCGCAGTTGGGGAAGACGCAACCCAAAAAGAATATATATGATGTGAATAATAGCTTTTCGACAGACTGACTGACTATGTGACTTTGGAATTCTTAGTGGCACGTTCTGCACGCCATTTTGGGAGGTAATTTCAAAATTATGAATTCATTGAAGTGGGCACACGCGCGCGCGCGTTGACTATTTCAGCTCCCCAATGTGATGTGATTGCATATTTATGAATTCAAATTGAGGGGGCTATTGTTTTTGTTGTTGGTTTTTGTTTTCTTTTTCGACGACTGAACTTGACTTGCGAGCGGAACTTTCGTCTGGGAGGTGAACGGAAATGGACAATGGCCGTTTTGATGAAGATAAATTACTTGAAAAAAAATGAAACAAAAAAAACCTAAATTAATGTAAGGTAATTGGGTGTTTGTTTGCCTTTTTATGACTGGATGAAAGAGAGGGCTATTTGAATATTGTGTTATGAATTGGTAATTCGATTTTTAGCTTTGTATTGAACTTTTTTTTTTACATATTTTGGAGACATGACAGGGATTTTACTATATGAATTGATTTTTGATTGAAAATAACGTCGTTCCGAACTAGGTTGTTTAGGAAGAGAAAACTCAATTAGTGTGTGAAAGATTTTTTAGATTTTTTATTGATGCAAAAAAGAAGACTTAAATTAATATTTTAGAATACGAATTTATAGGGAGACAGTTAATTCATTAATAATTTGTTTAGAATATGAAATAAGCATAGGGTATTCATATCCACATCACACCAACAGCTAAGTTATTGACAGACAAAAGTTCCGAAAATCCTTTAAGAACTCTAAATGACTTTAAGCAAATAAATGCTTTCAGTTGACTTAATTGACTGAGATAATCAAATACATAGGAATATAGCAGAGTTTCGGACAGATCTAGATAGCAATTATTTGAATTTAAGCTTGGGCTTAAACGATACCTATTCCGCTTTAAAACATCTGCCCGAATCATCAATGGCTCGCTGCAAGAAAGTTTGATCCTTAGATACTAAGCTCCCTCACCAGTAAAGAATAACTGATCTACTAGGGATCAGAATCTTTTCCAATCGAGAAATAAAAAGAAGAGGATTTTAGAGTCTTCTTTTACTCCCGGACTTGGATTGGGAACTCCCCGGTGACTCCAGGGGTCATTTTACTGTTTTCTTGCTCTTGCTTGTACCCGCATTGTCATTTGTACGTAAGTTTCAGGAATTCCTTGTTGACCTTAGTGCCACCCACATCAGAACCTTGGTTGTCTATCGAATGCTATTTCAATATCAACCCTCACCATATGCCACTCGTTAAAAGAATCGCAATTTGTTTACTTTACACTTCGGTTTGTATCTGCGGTTAATTTACCTGCGAAAAACCCAACCCGCACGATCTTATAATTGCCATAATCGGCGGTCTAATATTTAAGTCAACAGTCTTCATGGTATGTTGCGAAATCAGTTTGATAGATCTGTAATTCTAACAGTTCCGCGTATCTCCCTTTCCTTTGTGCAGAGGAAGATGGTAAAATTCACTCCACTCTTGAGTTCAGAAATAAAAACCGCGAGCCATATGGGTTGGGATGGAAACTTATGGGTTCCAAAACTTAGAGGGTATCTCATCCTGCCCAAGAGCTTTTCACTTTTTTGAGTATATGAAGACTTGTCAAACTTTTTCGACTGAAGTGTCGGTTACCTCTTTATACTTTTTAGTGGCTAATGTCTAGTTTTGAAATTAAAAGTCACTTACGCTTGATTTCGAGCTGTTGCTGGTTCAACCAATAGGATAAAACTAACGTAACCCTACCGTTACAAATTAGGTTAAAGTTTAAATTCCCCCGAATATTTTCAACTGCTTCACCACTTGCGAAAGTCTAAGAAACATAAACTGGCATAAAAAACTTTCCAAATTTAAGGGCAAGAATCTGCAAAAATTATTGATATTTTTGTCCTTTCCATTCGTATCCTCATATCACCATCACAATACTTACAAGTTAGTTACGCAGAAGTTTATCGTTAAATTTGCATATACAAAAGACGTTCAATAAGATTTTTCTAGCCCCTTTCTCAAATCAGTCCAATTTCTAGTTACCTAACAAGCCAGTCTATCCTATTCTTTCCACATCATCGATTTACTAAAAAAAGATACCATTTAGACCGTGCTGAACTTGCGGCTTCAACGGCACAGTGTATAGCGTGCGTGCTTGCCTGACGAGATCGCTGGTGAAGCGTATGTTCGATTCCCGATGAGGGAAAGTGTTTTTCAAATCTAATGAACAACAAATAGACCAGCACTACACAAAAGAAATATGACGATCGGCTGTGGAAAGCAATAGGTGTAACTCCCGCCTTAATTGTTGTACCACAAAGTGTTGTTGTTTCATTCAATTTTTTGTGCCGCTTGAAACCACATGAAAAGTTTTTAATGAATTGTTTTTGTTAATACATACTACATGATTGACTCTTTGGAACAAGAACAAGTTGTCGTTTCGTTGACCAAATTCAGACCATCCAATATATCGTGGACGGACACATCCATGCAAACATTTCATAACACATCCGCAAAAACAAAACAAAGAAACCCGAAATATTTTCACCTTAAAAAGCTGTAAAAACCCATTAAATCGACAACTGAAAATTGAAAGTTCATCATTTAAACATTAAAGCAAAAATAAAAACAACAACCAAATAATAAGTTTTATTAATTATATCTTGCTTTCACTCTGAAATTAAAGAGAAATACATGTGGCAGGCCTGATGATGAGTAAACAAAATTCCCAACACCTTAAATCGGCATACATATACATTATATGAATGTTTATAGCAATTGAACGTTTTCAAGAAGCACTTCAGGGCGGGATGTGCCAACCGATGGAGTTAAATAACACCTTCAGTTGAGAGATGCATTTGAATACATCTGGAGCACGATGATGAGCTGAACTAACTAATGAAGGTTGTAAGTGTGGTAATTTAGTTACAAGTATACCCTCAATTGTGTACCATCGTTTAGCCTAATTTACTTGCAAGGTCATATTCAAAATTTTTTAACTGTCACACGATAAACGGCCTTCGTGGTTAATTGTCGGATTAGATATTAAGAAGATGCTTTATAACTAATTCAAATCTATATAACTAATACCGATTTTATTTGTTTTTAATTGTAGAATCCCGTTTAACTGCCAAAGAACTTCCCACCACAAAATGGCGTCGTGATCGTCGTTTACGCGCTGCATCCGAATATCAACATTCGCTGTCATCATCACAAAATAGCCCATCAATGGTGGTGTCATCACCACCAGCCTCGCCACCAATGATGGTTGTCCAACCGACGACATTGCGACCACTCTGCGAGTCGACCAATCGAACACCATTGCCAATAACTGAGAGTCCCATTGATATGTCTGTGACATCGACAACAATGAAACCGAGAGCATCACCACCACCTCCATACAGGGAACCATTGCCAGGATCAACATTTGCGACAACACTGGCACGACCAAGTGTTATAACGCAGGCTCCGCCAAAACGTGGTGACTCACGTGACAGTATTTTGATCTCGAATCGGGAAAATGATAATCAGAGCACTGGTAAGTAAATGTGATAGAAAATGTCTTGCCTGCGAAATAAAGGATTTACAGATAGTTCGTTAATTTTCTTAGCAAACAGTCAAGAAAGTAATGGTATCGGTAAATGATGCCTTAAGATTTTATAAGAAAACTGCTCACTTTTGGCCAAAATCTGTTAAGAATCAGATAACCTTTCGCCATTGAGTGTCTCCCGAAACACGATTCAACTCGTTAAATATTAATCATTTTAAGAGAAATGCGTTAAAAACATCAACGCATTGCAATTAACAGGGTCATTCATTTCGTGGTTTCAAATTGGTAACGCTGGTTTTTGACACCTGCCAAACTTGGCTGTCATTTGAAGTGTCTTAATATTAGGTGAATGTTTGCTGTTTACGATAATGGGTCGCTTAACAATCAACCCAACGCGTTTAAATTATTAAAACACTAAAAAACCAACAAGACACACGCAAACTCCAGACGCATTAAAAATCACCATTACTCAAGTGGTTAAAAAATCCTCAAAATAATTGCATACTGCAAATCTTCCCCAAGAGTACGAGTGCGAATTTTTCGCACTTAATGGCAAAGTCAAAACTTTATAATGAAATAAAATTGTCATCGATAATGCATCGCTGCTGTGTGTTTACTTTCGAAACCCAAAAAGAATGACCCTTTACGTTACCTGAATAGTCATCGGTTTAGCTCTTTTGGGTGTTATTAACGTTCTTGCAAAGATCGGCTATCTGTAAATATTTTCCACAGCCCCCATATAGATTCCGAAGCCTTTTTCATAAAACTTTGTCTTTCTTCTTCTCTCCATAGAATCCATTTCAATGTGTGAAACCGTGATAGATGAACATTTCCGGCGCTCACTTGGACCTGACTACGTAGCTCTGTTTGGGAAAAAATCCCCAGTACCATCGACGCCGTCTCCGACGCCAACTCCAACACCGCCACCGCCAACAGCAGCGTCATCGGCACCGCAACACCATGTGCCACTGACATCGGCTACACCGATACTACTTCAACAAACTGTCGAACATCATCGTTCATCACCAACACCATCACCGCAACCACCTCAAACAGCAGTAGGGTCTCACGTAATGCCTCAAGCATTGACAACAAGGCCCACTATCGCATTGAGCCCAGTTAATTCACCGCAACCACAACCGTCGCCAGCTCATGTTGTGCCCACTCGAGTTGAATCACCACCAGCTGGTCCAGTGGCTTTGATCCAACAAAATGACAACTCTTCGACATCGTCAACAACGACGACAGTCTCCGTTTCATCACCATCACTAACGCCATCTGTTGATGATCATTTTGCTAAAGCGTTAGGTGATACATGGAAAAAACTACAAGCAGATAAAGAACAGCGAAACTAGAGCGCAAGTGAAAGAGAAAGAGAGAGAGCAAAAGTATTTCTTAAGATTTATTTCAAGAAAAAAACACTTTGTTTGCTTTTTATTTTCATATAACTAAAAAACTATAATTACTAATTTTAACCTTAAAACATGGCAAAAAGATCTCAAGAGAAAAATATAAAAAAAATTATATTATATGATACTTATTAATAATCTATATTTAGTGATAAAGTCCTTTAAACAAAAAAATACAAATAGGAAGGGTTTACGTTATAATGTGAAATGTGTCAATTATAAAAAAAGGAAAAATATTAATACAAAAAAATTATTAAACAAAATTTTAATTAAAAAAACATGTAGGGAGGTTAAAAGTAGCAATGTATCAAAGTAGGTTATACGTTTGTAGGTTATACGTTTGGCACATTATGGTGAGGAAATGTGGATGCAAATTATTCCTTGGTTTTACAATGACAAAACTGGGTAGATGACCGTTTCTAAAGCAGATACAAACACTTTTGAGGAAGCAGTAGTAGGGCAATGATTTGGCCAGGACAAAAACGAATCTTGTGTTAAAATCCCAGATGAATACCCACTTATCCGACTAAACCCAAAATGAAGGAATATCCCTTTAGTAACTGACTCAAAAGTAATAATTGTCCTTGAAGCTGCTTATGTCAGACAATGTTAAAGATGAAGTCGTGTTAGAATTTTGAGACGCATTTACCTTTTCAAAAAAAGGCAGAAGTTCTCTTTTGATAAATAGATTTTTAAAATTTATTATCTTCTTGATTTCAATGTTTTGCCTGAGAGAAACATAAGAACCGGAATTGTCATAGTGGTCGCACTAGTTAATTTTTCATTTTCAAATCTGTGACCATCATTCACTAAGCAATTCACTATATAATGTTTCTTTCTCCAGTTTGCAAAATTCTTCTCTCAGACTCTCTGAAGGATTTCGCTGCCCGAAAGCAGAACAGGGATTCTCTTGTCATCAGATGGTTAGTCTGGTAATCGTCATGATTAATTATAAAGACTGAACTTCAGGAGATTGATCATAACTGATCAGCTACAGTACATATTTCGTTTTAAAATGTGCTGATACTTTCCCCCTGATGTGCTTCCGGGATACAACGCTATAGTTCCTTTCTTGATCAGCAGCTGATACAAGCAAGTCCTGAAATGCCAGTTGTTTCGAAATTATTGTCCAACAGAAAACTAGGAACCTAAATAATTTAAGAAAAAATTGCGAAAAGTTATAATATCGGACTGTGAAGTAGTATTCTTACATTTTTAGGCAACTAACGAAATTGAATATTATGAGCTTAATGTCAATTTGACGTCCAAGAAATAAGAAAAATGAAATTTGCAACTTAACTCCAGGAGAAGTTGAGTAAGGGAATACATTTAAGAACAAGAACTAACCGCAGAATGATGATTATTTATATAGTTCCGATATAGAGGGTAGAGCGTCGGACACTATTCCTTGCCGCGCTACTGTTCTTGTTTTTTTTTTTTTTGAAGCAGGTTACAAATCAAAATAGAAATTTGGTTTTTGCTAAGTTCCATTTATTCGACAAGGGTTATGATCAGGGTTATAGGTTAACTCGTTTTTATTAATATATTTTTATTTAACAGTGTAAACTCAGATAATTTGCGTTTGTGTTAAACAAGCTATAGTCCGAAAGATGACTGGCTTCATTTATTGATCATAGGCAAAACGTTTCCAGATCAAACTGACCATGTTGCTGTAATGACAGCTAAGCACACTCGGTATAGAAACTAAATTGTTTTAAAAAGACATAATGAACATAATGCTACACTGTAAAGGACCTTAATACCAAGTCGGTAGTATACTGAGGATACTACAACATTTTCATAACTTCATTCAGAATCTGATGGATTTTGTGTTTGATTTCCTTTAAATACAAGTCCCATTATCCCATTGCTAATCAACCTCAAACAAATCTACATTGTATGCGCCCCTCCTTACTACATCACAAACAAAAACCACAAACAAATATTTTTAAATTTACTTAACACTTGGTGTCAAATTTGCACATTTTATTCTAATGCTAAGAAAAAAAACACTATTCTATTAACTGTTTTCTAGCTGGCACTGCTTAATGAAATAAAATAAAGATCCTTTATTGATATTTATATGTAAACTTATTACTCTATTCTTTTTTTTTTCTTGTAATATTATTAATTTATCATCTCTTAATAAAATGAATATTAAAAAACAAAAATATATTTATGTTATTAAACATCAACCAACTGCGCGTGTATTTATTTAAGACGGCCAATGAATTCCTATTATTTTTATAATTTTTCTTTTAAATATTATTAAACAAAATTTGTAATTATATTTGCTTATTTTGGGGGGTTAAGTGATATAATGTTCATTCTCTTATTATTTTATTTTGTTCTCTCTTCTGATTTAAGTGTTAGTTTTAAGTTTTCCTTAATTTTGCATTTTGTATTTAAAACGAAAAAGGTTAAATAATATACATATTTCAAATTTTGATGTAACTTTTCAAATAACTACTTTAAAGCAAAAAACAAACACATATATAAATTTAAGGCTTAAAAAATAATCTATTTATGTATACTATCTTCGACAAAAAAAAAAAAAACAATTAATATAAATAAAATATTTTTAATCATTTGTCTTGTTTTTTCACCTATGTTGGTGAAAAGTTTTAAAGTAAAGCCTTATTTTTTATATTAATTTCATATATGAACAGGATACGGTGGTTGATGCTAGTTGTTGCAGAGACCAGGGAATTGAATTTTGAACATCAAAGTCTTGGGAAGATTTTATAGCTGTGATTCTGTCTTCTTTTTTTTGGAACCAATGCCTTTTCAACTGTTGAAGGACATGATTTGTAAGGAAGTAATTCTGTTATTGAATGAGTCAATATGTCAGGTGTTAGTGGTAGTTAGGTTAGGTTAAAACAGGGGTGTGATGTAAAACTATCACACAACACTAGGCACCGAGGTCGGCCCATCGCGATCCCTGCGGAACCGGCTTTAATTTTTTTTAAGTCGGAACGGTACACAAAAAACGTAAACATTTTCCCTAAGGCACACCAATTACCCTACAAAAGCCAGAAATGCCTTTGAAGTTTGCACAGTCTATTTCCTCTAAAGCTTCGAAGAAGAATTTCCTACGACTACGTGAAATTACCTCGCATTAAGGTATATCCTTAACTGCCTGAAGATCGCCTCAGAATCTGCAGATGTCTGTATCTGACAACCCAAGTCTTTTTGCATGTTTTGGCAAGAGGCAATGCCCTGTCAGGACTCCTACTAGAATTCTTAGCTGATCGCTGCTAATTTTTATAAACTTCCTGGACGTCTTACAGTCGAGAAGTGGCCATAGAGCTTTTGACACCGTGTCAAAAGTCTTATCTACTTTAGATTGCCAGACCTAATGGTAGTTAGTACTTAGCCCAATTAAGGCAATGGTGGATCCAGGAGCTTACTTATGTAACAACAACTTTTAATTTCAATATTTGATCAATTTCTTAGATGATTATTTTTAAAATGTTTTTCGCAGAAAGGATATGATTTTTTAATGCATAGTAATACGATGTTCGACATTTTTATTTATTGAAATAATTTTTTTTATAAATTCTTAGCTTAAAATGTTAATTTGGTTATGAGACTGAGCCCATAACCTTTTAAAATATTAACGCAGAAAGGATATGAATTAAATAAACAACTGGATAGGTTGATAGAAAAATCAAGAATGAATAATTCTTTATTATTATTTAATTAGAAACAGGACTAAATATCTGATTAAATAATAAACTAGTTATATAGTGTTTATCTAAAAAGTAGTATTCATTCAATTTCAACAATTATGAAAGAGATGGACGTGTGCAAATAAGGTGGAGAATAGTCTATTCATCTTTAAAATGTTAACCAAGCCTTATTGCTTGCTTATGAGACAATGACCAGTTAGACGATATTGAGTTATGAGGTGAGACTTCGCAGTCTTATTCTTGCGTCCACGTTGAGTCTATTATCTTTATTTTTTTAGTTCTTCTACTATACTTACTTACTTTTACTTAACGGGCTCCCGACCCGTGAAGAGTCTCTGTCTGAGACAGAGCAGCCTACCTACCTCTTTAGTTATCCATACCAAGCGCACTGGCATCCACGAATCCGGTATATGTGTGGAACAGTTCAGATGAGCTGCTGTCAAACTGCACATTGCATAGCGTATTCTCCAGCGTCACACGGCACAATTCGATCAGTTTTGCCGGGATCCTAAATTCGGCCATCGCCATCGCTCCTGACGATGAATTCTATCCTATCGGCTATGAAGTCGATGAAAAGATGATGTGTCTCGACTTCAAATTCGTTGGTCTTTTTCAGGATTTGTGATAGTGTGAAAATTTGGTCAATTGTCGATTTGCCGGGTCGGATGTCACACACTGTCACTTGCCGATTAGTGTGTTGCAAAACGGCTTGAATCGTTCACACAGTACGTTGCATAGGATCTTATATGCGACATTAAGTAAGGATATGCCGCGATAGTTCTTGCAAGACATAGGATCGCCTTTCTTATAGACTGGGCATATGAGGCTGATAGTCCAGTCGTCGGGCATGGTTTTTTCCACCCATACTTGGCTGATGATTTGGTGCATGCACTCTACCAAAGAATCACCACCATGTTTGAAGAGCTGCCTTGGCAGGCCAGACTTGTTGTTTCTCAGGCTTTATAATAGCCATAGCAACTTCTTTTAAGCCGGGAGGTGGAATTTCTTCTACATTCTCTGGACGAGGGTTCTCTTCTTATCACTCTCTAACATTATGCTCATTGAGCAGCTGCTGGAAATGCTGCTTTAACACATCTACAATTGCCTGCGCTTCGGTGACTGCATCCTTCGATTTCCTTGAGCTGGGAAACTGCGTATATCCTTTTATTTCTACGCAGGGTTTTCTTCTCCCTTCTCCTTTCTTGATACCTATCCACCGTATCTCCTGGATAGCGATAATATCTGCCTCATACCGCTCGAGGACAGATTTCAGTTTAACAACAGCACCCGGGGTGTACAACGTACGTACGCTCCTGGTGCATGCTCTTAAATCACAAGCCTTTGTCGTTCCGGGTCGTGATCATAAAAGAGGGAGGTGAGTCTCTCTCATAACATGGGTTTTCTGCGTGGTAGGGAAGTTACACCGACGGCACAACCACCAACATGGAGGGGCAGATCCAAAAACAATATTTGGATAGTACTAGTACTCCACTATGGTAATGCGAGCGCTGCCGTTAGCCCATTAAGGGCCCATCCGCCCCCATCTTTTTTCCAACACTTACTAGTGCTGAACATCTTCAAATATGCTCCAAATATGTCTAAGTAGTTCATATAAGGTATATTCCATAGTGACCGTTTATCCAATCTAGTGAATTTATCCACGTCTTCTCTCTGAAGTGCCTATATAGCCTTTTGAGCCTCATTTAGTCAGTCATAGTAGACATTGTAATTATGGTGTTGGTATTTTATTTTTCTTTAACACCCGCGCTTATAAGTTTAGCAAGTCAAGTTCGGCTGAACGGCAAGTTCGGCCCTATTTCTATAACACCCTTCTATTTCTTCTATACGTGTTCATTTTTTTAGTTCGTCCATGAAGCCTAAGCAACTATCTTAAAGTTGCGTAAGCAATAAAAGCATTGCTGAACCCTCTGACCTCGTCTAAGATAGTTCTCGAACTCAAGCTTTTTCTGAACTTGATCGGAAGGCTGAAAACAGTGAATCTTGTCTGGGTGTCAGCTCACACGGGCATCTAGAAAACTAGATCTGCGATGTGATTTGCTGGGCAAGGTTCAGAAGAGGTTTTCTCAGAACTCGAACCTGCATCTGTAGTCAGGTTTTTCATTGATACTTGGGTTTCCCATGAACACAAGTTTATCTCAGGAGAATCGACTGTGGTATGTGTTAGGCTTAAGCAAGACCACCACCTTTCCAGCATGTGGTGAGGACAATGATACAGCATTGTGTTTTGGAAGCATTAAATTCCACTCTATTGGTTTTATCCCACTCAAAAATGCTGTCAAGTTCAGAATTTAATGAGCTTAACATACGTTGCCGTTCCAGTTCAACGCCCGAAGATGAGGGGCGTTGCCCAGGAAACGAATATGTAAAGCTGAGGGTACTGTCATCGGCGAAGGAATGAATAGGATTAGAAGTAACAGAGAGTAGATCATTTATAAAAATGAGAAAGAGAGTCGGAGACAAAACGGAGCCTTGGGGTACACCAGCATTTATTTGGAAAGTTGCAGACTTGAAACCGTCCAAAACAACTTGAATTGAACGGTCCGAAAGGTAATTTCTAATCCATTGAATAAAGGTATCATCGATTCAAAATGCACGCATTTTCGACAAAAGAGCTTGGTGCCAAACTCTGTCAAATGCCTTTGAAATATCAAGCGCAACGACCCTACTTTCACCACCACGGTGAATAGATTGGTGCCACTTTTCGGTTAGATACGTCATCAAATCACCGGTGGACCTGTTGCCGCGAAAACCGTACATTAAGAAGTTTCCGCGATTCAAGATATTTCATAAGCTGGCGATTTATCAGCGTTTCCATGACCTTGGAAAGAAGAGACGTAAGTGCAATTGGTCGGTAGGAAGAGGCAGAGAAAGGTTCGCTTTTTTTGGGACAGGCTGGACAAATGCTGTTTTCCATCTTCTCGGAAAGAGCCCTGAAGAATAGGACAGATAGAAAAGCTTACGCAGTGGTTTTGCCAGCGTGGAAGAACACCTAGGGAAAATACAATCTGGACCAGCGGATTTATGTACCTTGAGACCTCGAAGAACTCTTGCCACTGCGGTAGTGCGAGTGCGAAAATGAATTGGTCCTATAGAATATTCTACGCGCTCGAGTACAGGGGGAGATAAAGCACAATCTGGCAGCGTTAAGCTAGCTGCAAAATAAGCAGCAGACAGATTGGCTTTATCCAAAGAGCTGACAGTTGGAATGTCATTGCAAATGAGTGTCGGGATAGATGTTGAGGCCGAATTCTTAATATTCTTAACAAGCGACCAAAAGTTTTTACTACCGTTGGGACTTTTTAGTATTTTTTGCCTCAACTTTTGGTCGTAGGAGAATTTCACACGATTAATGTGGGTATTGCAGTCATTTCTGGCTCGTTTAAACTTTATTCGGTTTTCCTCAGTTGGGTGGGCCTTATAAGACCGAAAGTTCACCTCTTTTAACCTGATAGCCTCTTTGCAGCTCAAGTCACACCATGCGTTCACCTTGGGTTTGATGCTTTTAATCCTTTTAGGAATAAAATGTTTCATACCCAAGTGAATTATGTTTGTTATCATATCGGCAGCAGCATCTACATCGCCATCGAGGAAGCATAGCGACCAGTTAAAAATCCTAAAGAAACCGTTTAATTCTTCCCATTTGGCTTTCTCTGGGTGAGAGGTGAGAAACAAGTCCAGTGTGTTGGCGGTTTGACTTCTAATGTCCGGAATTCGATTTCAACGATTTCAGTGTGTGGAATCGGACAACTCATCAAGCTCGAATCCAAAGTTGGGCTTCTATAAATGAAACAGTAGTGGATTAATTGTGGTTGAAGTTGTTAGGCTACATCACTACGTACATAAACGGCGAGACCACGATGGGGAAAGAATAATAGCACTAAGTTGTAACCAGGTAGACTAAATTCCGACGAATCAGAATCAACGCCAGCCTGGGTTTCACTCAGTGCCAAAACAGCTGGTTTGTTTTGGGAAACATGGGCGTACACAAAAAAAAGATTCGCTCTTAAGCCATGAATGTTACTTCAATCTACTCTGAAGCTGCTAAACATTACAAAAAACAAACAAAAAAAATTCAACACTGACGCTACCTAAGCAAAGCCGTGCAATGTAAATTCAATGTTACCAAAACAAATTACCACAGGTGTTATGCCCTTACAGCAATTTGCCTTGGTCTACCAACAAACATTTACACATACGACCCGCTATTCGCCAGTTACTACTCCTACCCAACCATAAAAAATTCACAAATGATATGAATCATTAGTACTTTGTACTAAGTGTGGTCAAGCAGAAGCAGCAGCAAACGAGATGGAATGGGAGTAATGGTACCACACGCACTGCGTACTTTATGCAATTTTTTTTTGTGTTTTATTAACACAGTACTGAGCACTTGTTTATGTTTTTTTTTGCACACGCGACCGAGAAAAGGTTTTTTTCCCTTTTGTGTGGTGACGAACACGATCACTGGCCGCGGAACAGAGGCACGTGTTTGCGCGTCGGTGGTCAGATCGGCACCAAGCTCTTCATCACTGAAACACATTCTTATCTCTCTTCGAAAGACGGAAAAACTAAACTTCAATGCACCTTTCAGCAGAGCTAACAGGAAAACCACATATTATATCGTTAAAATGACAGCAGTAGGCAAGCGATATTTTTCGTAGATAGTACTTAAACTTGGGATCCCTAGATTCGTAGCCCAATTTACTTAACCATTAAGCCACATCCGTCCTACGTGTATCAATATTAAATATTCGATATATCTAAATCCTGAAAAATTTGTCGCCATCATAAATTAAAATGGCAGAGTTTGTACTGTGGGCTGTAACCAGCAAGTAACTTGTTTGAGTTCATTACATCAACATGCCAGCTTCAACACGTCTTGTTATAGTATTTGCACGTAATCGGTGAAAAAATAAACTCTGGAATAACTAGCGTTTATTGACGAATAAAGGCTTACCCCTTGCGGTCAAATTTCACATCGGTAGGTGGCTATAGATTTTGTATTGAAATATCAAGTGCAGCGGCAAAGTCTGTCTTATGTTTAAAAATAAAAAGAAGTTAGCACGTAAATTGTTATAAAAAAAAGTATTAAATATGCTAATGGAAGAAGTGTAGTTACGTAATACTAAGTTTATATATTTAATAGAAATTGCAACCTCAGAGCAGTCTTCTTGTTTGCTGAACTATACATCCTCAAAAATGCAATTATAAACATAACAATTATAACATTAACAAACAACGTTTTGTAATAAAAGTAACAAACTGATATGATAATTATTTGTTCACGTATTTCACAATTTGTTTAACTGATTTATTGTGTGTTCTACCAGTTAAATTTATTCAAATTACTCAAATATTTAACAATATGTATTTTGAAATGTAAATTGAACAATTTTGTAATAAGTTGGTTCACTTTTCAAACATAAATTACTGTATTTACTTACATGAAAAATATGCAAATTCAACAGCCTGCAAACTTGTATAGGTGGGTCTCCAAATATTCATTTTTTGTCTAACAGGTGCCGCAGGAAAACTTTTCCATTCGTCAGAAATTTTCAATCTCTCAAGCCCAGATGTCACTGTATGCGGAGGAAGGATTGGTTCTGATACTCACTACAATATTTTGTTGTAGTTATATTGAGTTCTGATCCATTCACAATATGTTACTATTATTCTGAAACGTTTAATATTAACATATTCAAAACGGGATCGTTCGAACAAATCGTATTGTGTATACATTTATACGAATTGTGTATGAATTATTCCACAAGAAAGGAGAAATCTATCTAAACATATTTTGACGAATTCTTCACATAGTTAAGTATACTTATTGTAGGAGCGCCTGCAACTATGTGTCAATAATGTTATTATCCTTATTGGCTCCGTTTTACGCCCGCAAAATTCAAATTTATACATACTCGTCCTGCGGCGGAACTTGATGAAAAAACAATAAATCAAGAAAATAAAATACATAAAATAAATATTGGAAATAAACGGCCCGTGATTTTTTGGAAGGAACCTACAGTTTAATGCCGATTCCGAATGACAACTTCATTTTGGAGAAGCTGCACCACTGAACAAAGCATTTATAATCTGGGTGGGCGATGAAATGGTAAATTACGGATTATCGATTGCCTTTGACGAAGTGGTTCAAGGCGTATTTTAATAAGATAGGAACATGTTTGCTTTATTATTTAGACCTATAAATGAAGTGAATGAAGGACTAAATTACAAATTAGATTGGAAAGAGTTGTTATTACCATTATGTGTGCAAACATATATTTTGACACGAATGGAGGTAGGTCTCATAAATGCAGATTCCGAGTAGCAATTTTATTATTGAGAAGCTTCTCATGACATTTCTTAGTCTTGGATTTTTGACACACGTTCAACCCCTTGGGCAACGAATAAAAAACTTTAAGGTGGTGCGGGCCCGGATTTGAACCAGTGACTCCTCGCTTAAAGGTTCAACGCACTTAGCCACTACACTCTTAATAAACAGAAGTTGACATAATTTTGGTTATGAAACACGAAACCCAATATTTTTCTGAAATATTCTGAGCAGCTCATTAAATCAATGCATTCTGAGGTGACTGTTACAATTGATTCTCATACCAGTATTGTTAATGGTAGTCTTTTGTGACCCCGCAATCATATCACGCTGAAGATGAATGGGATGCACAATAATAAAAAGCTTATTGCCAGAAAAAAACAAGCATGCTAAAATGCATTAGACGCATTTTCGTAGGCACCACTCATGGCCGCTTAGTTTTACACGTTTAATACCTTTGATGGCAAGGAAACTGATCTGTCTCTCTCTCTAATCTGGGGAAAAAATGCATGTGTGGCATTTTTAATGTTAAAAAGACTTTTGTGATAAAAAGGATTGTGATAAATGTTACAGAATTTCTGTGGGAATTTCAATAAGTTCGCAAAAAATGTAAAATTTAAAATTTTCCAGTAAATTTATTTTATTAATTCACCAAGCGTTCATCGAAACGTATTCCTTCAACATTATCTAATTGCAAACAGAGAG